>CAUYRT010054340.1:0-36137 GCA_963574885.1 Lepilemur ruficaudatus | reverse complement strand
GACATGGTGGCGCATGCCTATAGTCCCACCCACGTGGGAGACTGAGGCAGAAGGATTGCTTGAGCCCAGGAGTTTGAGGTTGCTGTGAGCTAAGCTGACGCCACGGCACTCACTCTAGCCCGGGCAACAGAGTAAGACTCTGTCTCAAAAAAAAAAAAAAAAAAAAATACAGCATTGGTCATAAGGCTGCAACTATTGCTCATCATTTATTTCCTCCTCACGTCTACTAACCATTCTAAATTCCCTTTAGATTTGGCATGTTCCTTTGCAGGTAGGTATAGACAACTTACCTGGAGGGATCTAGACCCTCATGCTTGAGGGGCTTGAGTCACTGATTAACATGAATGATTAAGACACTGAAGGAAGTAGTGCCACTAAAACATGATAATCTCTTGCACAATTCCAGGTCTGAGCCAGTGCTCAGACAGTTCTAACTTTAGAGGAAAGGCCTGATCCACAGGAGAAAAACAAATCTGGAACAACAAAATACATTTGTTGATAATGAATCTCCCAGTTTTTTTATTTTTTATTTATTTTATTTTATTTTTTTAACTCTAAAGAGACCTACAGCCCTTGTTTAGGTAGGCATTCACTGGGGAAAGAAGAATACCTAGATAAATTGAAGGAAGTAATAATGTTGGATCATAATTGTCTGTTCTTGGTTCTTGGTGTGTTCTTGGCTGAAGAATGTTCAGACACACCAAAAGCAAGTCAAGTGTGAAACAGGGTTTATTGAGGAATGACACGATAGGTTTACAGAGCAAGAGCAAGATATGTTCACTATGGACTACAAATGGCCACCCTGTTGTAACAAAAGGGCTCTGGTTATGGTCTGGGGTCTTGTTTATAGTGTCTGGATTGGGCCCTACTCCTCATGGTTTGGACATCACTACTGAACCACTCTCATGGACAGTAAACAACATGATAATTAGCCTTAGGTTACTCTAGGTCACTTTCCAAGCCCTATTCTGCCTGGGCTGCCTGGCCTGCCTGGCCTGCCTGGCCTGAAATTCCCTGCGATCTTTTGCAGATTGGCAGGCAGGTCGTTCCTCCTCTTCCCAGGTTTGGCAGTTGTTCCAGGTAGGATTAAGGTGGTGCAGCAAAAACGGCGGATGCCCGCCTTTGTCCCTAGGAGAGCCAGAATCCCTCCCTATCTACCTAACAATAACACACAACCATAGATCGAAAATGATCACAAAATTAGTGACAATGCATTTTGTGTTAATAGCATATGTGGGGGATAATGTATGACAGCACAAAAACAAAATGTGGGAGAGAGAAATTGGGTACATACTGTGGTAAGGTCCTGTTTCTCTATTTGAAGAAGTGTATTCCTATTTGAGGTAGAGTCTGGTTAGGGAGATGGGCACGCTTTTAGCTCTGACTGAGACAGTGCAAAAGCAATTTATGTAACCAAAGTGTTTGTACACCCGCAATATTCTGACTATACAAAAAAAACCCTATTGCAATGTTCCCCCTCACCCCCAAAAATTAAAACTGTGCATTGTAAAACCTAGGGAAATACATCTTGTTATTAAGCTCTGAGACTCTTTCCAGTCATTTCACATAAATTGTGTCCTTTAATTGACCTTCTATTACTTTCCCACTTTCCTGAGTTACAGTAGTGGTAAATAAAGAGATGTAAAAGAGAGCAATCAAAATGAAACAAAAACAAATCAAGATAGGAAAAAATGTGAAAAAATATTAGTTACTCTAGAATATTGTTTTTGTCATAAGCATGAGAATTAAAAGTAGTCGTCAATTTCTGAACGTCTACTCTCAGTTATAGTTTGTACCAATCTAGCCATACCAAGATGATAAGTTATCATGGTTTCGATAGAATAATCCAGCACAGGAACCAAGGTCTGTCTGTTCTGTGTCCAATGTTTATTGAACTACACCATACCATTTCTCTTCTGACTGCTTAAATGAAGCTCCACTAATGCATTATTTTCTTTGAATTGCTTGATACAAAAATGATTCTGGAAAATTCTCTACCTAAGATGAACACATTTTTGAGAGCTGCTATGCTAGCCTTATGTAATCGAACACATGAAAAATACATTCTTCCAGATTTATTGGTATGCTCTCTGAGTCATAATTTAACCAGTTGCTTCAATTTGCTTCTTGAATAGACTACAAAGTCAACAAAAGGATAAGTATCCATGATCTATAATCCTCTATTAAAATAGTTATTGAAACACTATCAAAATTCCCTACCAAAACATCTATGACACAAAGTATGCTTTAGAGGATGGGGACATTTAGGAACTAAGAAAACATAGTGCCTTAAAAACATAGTTATATAGTTAGATAGAATGAACAATATAGAATGGCATAACAAAGTGATGATAATCAACAATAAACCAGAGTATACTTTAAAATAACTAAAACAGTGGAAATTCAAACGTTCTTATCACAAAGAAATGATAAATGCCTGATGTAATGGATAACAAAATTACCCTCATTTGATTAATTCACATTATAAGTCTGTATCAACAATATCACACATATCCTATAAAGATATACAACTATTATGTACCTGTAATAATTAAAAATAAAAAAATGAAAAGAAAACACACTGTCTTGCTTGGTAAAAGAAGCAACTTATGTTGTAGTTTACAAATATGTATTTAATTTAATTCCTAACAAGGCAACTGAGTCATACATAATAAAGAAAATATATTTAAGATTAAAATTCTTCTGAAATTAAATTAATTTTAGTATTAAGAAGAAGAACACTTGTTTTGATCTTATTGGTATTTTATAAACATAAATCCATATGATGAATTCATGAATATAAATTCATGTATATAAATTCATGTATAATATAAATCCGCATGAACTCTACAGTAATGGATTGTCAACTAGCAGACAACAGAAAAATGTTAATAACAAATATTAACATAAATATCAACTTCCTGATGCTAGGTCCAGAGTTAGATAATTTTGTTATTCAAAATATGAAAGAAAGGGAAAACAAATTTATAAAAAGATTTTAATTAATTTATAAGATAGGGATATATAGTGGAAGTTTGCATAATATACTACAAAGTAAAGAAATCAAAGAAATACATTTTACAGTAATGAAAGGGTAATAAGTTGAAGTAGAACATATGGAATTACAATGCAAAACTTCTGTAGAAAAATAATCAAAAGCATGATATAAGTGGGGTGAGTTGTTTGGAAAAAATATAACTTATTAAAATCTACAAAGAGTTCTGCTGAACTGTAAATTAAATGAGTGAGCATTGTGCTGTGGCACCAGGAAACATCAATATATGTGTGACTCAATATTCAGAGTTTGTATCTCATTACAGAAGTCACTTTTATTTCTTTTCAAGTGCTCCTGGTGAGAACTAAATTATATATTTTAAAAAATAGGAACCAGTTATGATCATGAAATATAAACAGCATTAACAGCTTTAAGAGAAATGAATCTGAAAAAGTTGGCCTCATAGAGGTAGAAAGTAGAATTGTGGTTATCAGACTGAGGTGGTTGGGGGAAGGAGAGATGGAGATGGTGGTCAAAAGACATATAATTATAGTTAGATAGGAGGAGTAAGTTCAAAAGACCTATTGCACAGCATGGTGATTATAGTTAATGATATATTGTATTCTTGAAAAATGCAAACAGAGTGAATGTTAAGTGTTCTCACAAGAAAACTGATAACTATGTGAGTTAATTCATTTGTTACTTAGCTGGATTTAACTATTTCACAATGTATATATACTTCAAACCATCATGATGTACATGATAAATACAATGTTATCTGTCAATTTTTAAAAATTAAAAAAAAATAAATGCATAGCACAGAAACTTGGAAGAAAATGATGCATAAATATTAATATAATCTTAAAAGATTGCTAATCCTGCTTGAGCAAAAATCTTTACAGTAACATTGGGTATTTAAAAATAATGTGCATTTCAATATTTGATTTAAATATTTTTGCCAGAAGATAACAAAATAAGTACAGATTGTCTCCTCATTTATACTTTACTTGAACACTAAACAAAATTTTGAGGTGCCCCAAATACTTATTTTTATGGGTTGATTTGGAAGCAATTATACAAGTTAGAATGAAATAATTCTGCAAATTTACACAGTTTGAGCAAGTATAAATGAACTATCAGAGAGAAATCGTGAATGATGTGGCTTTCTTATACTCTTATATTTGTTCGTTGTAGAGTCTTACTAGAACGTGTAAATATGTATTTTTCCCAGTGTAAGCTATTCCTCAAAATTTACTGATTCAAGATGTTAGCTAATCTCTTAAGTCTGCCTTTAGGTTGTCTTTTTCATATTAGTTTATTAGTGGCTGCAAGCACAACAGAGCAAAGTCAATGGCTCAAAGAAACTGCTTAATCCGGATACGGTGTAATTCTTTTTAGAATGTTAAGGAATATCTGCATTTTTTTTCTCCACGGAGGCACAAGTAAACTAGTATGGATTTAATATAATTTTATTTTAGTCTTTACTGTTTTTTCTCATCAAGCAATATTATTTGATAAATTTAAAATATCTGACTACACATCTACCTACTGCATTTTCAGACATGACTTTGTTCTGTGTATATTACCTTTGCCAGAAATACCAAAATTGGCAAGATTTGTTTTACATGGAGCATTCTAATTCATAGCCCCATAAGAAATTTGAATTAATTCTCTAATTGAAGATTACAAAGATAAAACTATTTTTGACAGGTATGGAGTATATCAAAATTTATTTCATAGAAAATTTAGCACAAACCGTTTAGAGTATTTTTTCAAGTTCTGAAATTAAAATCTGGAAGTTAAATTAATAGTAAATATTGATTAAATTATTATAGTTACACTTCCTTTCCCCCTGAGTACAAAACATTTCTCCAAAGTCTGTGAGAAGATTTGATCCAGATAAAAGGAAGATTACTTCCCATATGTACATATTAGTGTTGACTGATTAGTACTAATTTAATGTTGAGCACATGTGATGTTTGTTTTTCCATTCTTGTGCCACTTCTCTTATAAGAATGGGCTCCAGATCCATCCAGGATAATAGAAGAGGTAGTTGACCATTTTTTATGGCTGACTAGTACTACGGTATACATATACCCCATTTTATTAATCCACTCATGGATTGATGGGCACTTGGGCTGTTTCCACATTTTTGCAATTGTGAATTGTGCAGCTATAAACATTCTAGTGCAGATGTCTTTTTTGTAGACTGTGTTTTTTTCCTTTGGGTAGATACCCACTAGTGGGATTGCTGGATCATATGGTAATTCTACTTTTAGTTCTTTGAGGAATCTCCAAACTACTTTCCATAGAGGTCCACACTAGTTTGTAGTCCTACCAGCAGTGTATGAATGTGTTCCCATCTCTCCGCATCCACACCAACATTTGTTTTTTGGGGGATTTCTGATAAAAATCCATTCTCACTTGAATTAAGTGATATCTCATTGTGGTTTTGATTTGCATTTCCCTGAGGAAATGCTAAGGCAAAGGCAATTTATGTAACCAAAGCATTAGTATCCCTGTAATACTCTGAAAAAAATTAAATTAAATTAAAAAAACAAACAATAACAAGTGTTGACAAAAATGTGGACAAACTGGAACCCTTATACATTGCTTTTGGACATGTAAAATGGTTCAGCTACTGTGGAAAACATTTTGGTAGTTCCCTAAAAGGTAAAAGACAGAATTATTACGGCATCATGATTTTACTCTTAGGTATACTGAAAAGAGTTGAAAACAGGTATTCAAACAAGCACATATATAAACATGTTTTTAGTAGCAGCAATTTTCAGGGCAGCAAAGAGGTTGAAAGAGCCCAAATGCTATCCATGTATAAATTTCAAAAACATTATGCTAAGTGAAAAAAAAAAGGCACCAAAGTTAATATGTTGTGTGATTTCATTTATATGAAATATTCAGAATAGATAAACTGATATAGACAGAATGTGTTTGGTGGTTGCCAGGATCTGGTGAAAGAAGGAGTTGGGAGAAACCGCTTAATGGATAAAGGGTTTTGCTTTGGAGTAACGGAAAAGTTTTGAAACTAGTGTATTCATAATGTTGTGAAACTATGGCTACACAACATTATGAATATATTAAATGCCACTGAATTTTTCACTTTAAAATAGCCAATTATATGTTATGTGAATTTCACTGTAATGACTTATTTTTAAAAACGGATGGGTCTGATTTTCCGTATAGCAACATTGAATTTATTGATATATACATTGAATAAGTCTCCTAAAATAAAACATAGGATATGAACTTTATAAATTATAAATTTGATTTTATAAAAATATGTATGATTTAAATCCTAAAAAAAAGAAAAAGGAAGATGACTTCAGTCCCATTTTCACGGGTAAATAGAAGTGAACTGTCCTGAATGTAAAAAGCTATTTTTCAACTAAAATAGAAAAAGATCAGATCAGACCACCTGTAACCATTATCCATAGCTAGCAAAAATAGCCCTGGTGAGAGAACAAAATTAGTTCATTTTCTTCTTGAGAACAAGGTATATTTGCCAGAAAAGTTTTGTTGTTTCTCTCCCTCTTACTGATATGAAGAAACAATAACCCAGAATCTCCCCAGTTCCCTGATACTAAGGATAGACACTAAAGGAGAATGCGCCTCCTTCTGATCCGTAAGTTCCCCCCATTCAATGCATTGTTACTAAAAGGGAATTTCTAAAATAAATAGCATAACTATGAAATATATTTATTCTTCAATTGCAAGTTTGTATGTTTAAATATACACAGATGATGTGTACACATTTACATATACTTGTATGTATGCATATTTATTCTTGTGTATTATATGAAATAAAGATTTTTATGGGTGCAATTTGAAAAGACATTATTTCTACATAGGTTAATTGTCTACCTACATTTATACATGACTAAATTGATATATTGGATATATAAAATAATGTAATTGACATACTTTTAAGTGTATCAAATATTTGGCCCCTTTAATATTGTTTGATAGCAAATAAAATCATGATTTTAAAAATACAAGTTTTGAAAAAAATTCTAATTTTTCCATCAGCGTTCAAATTTAGAAGGGGAATTTTTTTTTACTTTTGTGTAATGTTAGAGAAGTAATTTCACATTTCTGAGTATCATTTTCCTCATGTCTAAAATCAGTATGTTGCAACATTTGCTTTCTGTGATTGCCTCTAAAGTATAGTTCTCTAATTCTGTGATTCAATGAATTATTTAAACATAATGCTTGCCAACTTTGACACATTGATGTTTTGTCCTTCAAATTCAAGTTTTCCTTTATTCAATTAAGATTTATTGAACATCTATAATGTGTCAGAGTCGATGCTAGACAGAGAAGACAAAAATATGCTAAATTTAATTCATCAACATGTAATATACAATTAAATTATTAGAATAATATATTGTGGAGCAACCTTAAAAATTACCACAGGTAATATTTTTTGCAATAAAAATAAATAACCTGAGTCAGACAGGATGCTAGAAGATTGACAAAATTGTACATAGTTCATTTTTTTTCCTGAACATCTCCACCATTCTCCTCTCTCTCTGCAGCCCCTGGTATTCACTAGTCTACTGCTTCTATGAGTTTGACTTTTTTAGATAACGGATATAAGTGAGATCATGTGGTGTTTGTCTTTCTGTGAGGGGCTTATTTCACTTAACATAATGTCTTCAAAGTTCATTAAATTATACATAGTTCTTAGTGAAGAATGGACTCTTTCATATTTCATATGATTTTCTTTTATATTAAAGTGTTTACTATATTTTGTTTTGATAACACATATATACTCATTTAACCATAAACATATACTCACTTAATAGAAGTTTAATAAACAAAAAAAGGGTCAAGAAAGCCATAATATTACTATTAGTATTCTGTTACATTTACACATCTTTTATCTATGCACTTTATATATTATTTTAGACTGTATTTAGACTTTATAACTTTAGACTTTATATTATAACTTTATATATTATTTTAGCCTGTATTATTATAAGCAATTTTCAAGTTCATTTTTTTAAAATCATAATTTAAATGCTTTCACAATATGCCATATAAGACACAATATACTAATTTTGTATATTCAATGTAATGAGTTTATTCCCTTTTTAAAATGATAGTAGAAGACTAAAAATAAATAGTATTTTATTCAAATTTTTCTTCATACTTGGAAATGTAATTTTTTTGGAAACCACTTAGAATCCCAGAAATATAAATTTTTTTACACTTTTGGTTATCAAAATAATGTGATAATAATATTTAAAATAATTATTTGTTCTCATTACTCATTATTTCCTATTAATATATTCATTTATTAAAAATATCCTTAGATGTAGGTGAAACTACCTCACGAAAGCTAAAAATTTGTGTCTGTGCAACTTGCAATTCCATTCTTAAGTTATATGACTTGGCCAATTTTTGTAATCTACAATTCTTACTGAAAAACATCACCAAATTATTTTTACAAAAATACAAAATGTTATAAAAATACAACACTGAATATGTTTGATGTATTTCTTCAAACATATTCAGTGGTTCCCCATTTATTAATAATAGAGTAGGAAATATGACTCTTCTTAGTGATATTAAAATTGCTGTCTCACTGCTTGCTTGGTTACCTTTCCTAATATATTTTCACGGATTTCTCCAACAAGAAAATTACGTTACATTTACAGAGACCAAAGAATTAAATGACTACATATCTATGTTCTTTGTATTCTCCTGCTAATTTGAATTCCCACTTTTCTGCCCAATTGTTGGGAGTCAATCACCAACGACTCACCAGGCAAAGTGGCCTTTTCTTATCAGAATTCCTACAGCATTCACTGACACAACTACATATTTAATGCCTACTTACATTAAAATTCTTTTTAGTTTTTTAGTAAAATTTTAGTTACATTTTTTACAAACTAACCCAAATCAAGTTCATTGGAAATGAAAGCTTTATGAAGCCTTAGTCCTTTGTAGTACCATAGCATGTAGTACTACATAACACACATTAAATACTTGATAAAACAATGTTTGACTGACTCACTAATTGCTTACTTCACTTATATAAAAGGGGTTTTTTATAATTACAGAATGATTCAGAATATAAAGGATTTAGATAACAGTACGAAGAAAAAAAATTTTACTTTTGTTTCCAATTAGTATCTCAGATAGTTCCCATAATTTTTATTCACTAGGTGAATGGATCCATATAAAATGAATTGAAGACACTCTTAGAAAGTTTTATCTTTGAAGACACCAATGAATATAGAAAAAGCTCTGAAATTGCTATAAAAGAGCCCTTTTTCTAAACTAATATCTGCCGTTTATAAGCCAGTAATTCAAGTCACCCCATTGAGACTGTTTTATTGTCTGTGTAAAAGAATATCCTGCCCATTTGTCATGATTGTTCTGGGAGCAAATAGAATAATAAATATTACAATATTTTGAAAGCTATAAAATATCCTATTAAAATAAACTAACATTTTTCCTTGTACTTGCTCTTCTACCATGTTCAAGATCATTCTCCATGTTTCTAATAATACACATAATAATTAGATATATTTGTGTTGGTAATATAGACAAATTCTCAGAGAAGATGACAAAAAGAATCCACCATAATATCGCAGCTAGTATCTTTTAACTAACTACCCCATTGATTCCAGATACTGGAAAAAGTAGCATCATGAATTTCTGAACTTCACTGATAAAAAAGAAAAACAACACACAATATCAAAAGATAAGAAAATGAATCACGTCCAGGATGTATTTCTATGTAAAAAATGCTAGAGAGAGTCATAAATGCTATTATTCCCATTCAAATGTGATTCATAAATGAGTTAAATTAAAAATGAAATAAAATGAAATTAGAAGAGAGCATGTGTGTCAGTTTTGTTATACAGGACCATTAGTCAGTGATAATAAAATAAAAATAGCCACTAACCATACTTGAATATGGTTTTGGGCATATAATAATAGATAACAATAAGATAATCTGAAAGATTTAAACAGAGGAATCTTCTTATGAGAGCTGTTGAAGTTCAAATAGGAGGGGCAAAGAGGTAAAGTCTCTGGCATCTTTTCATCTCCTATGTTAGGAATATGAGGGGACCAAATTGTAATCTGACATATAATTGTGAATTTGCTTTATAAACTTCTGAGAAATTTACATATGGCAAAGAAAGTCAAAGTCTCTTTCAAAAATGATCTTCTTACACTCTAATTACCTTGATTTGATTAATACATATTATATGCCTATTTCAAAACATCACATGTACCCTATATATGTTTATATATATACATATATATATATAACTATTATGTACCTGTAATAATTTCTTAAAAAAATTTAAAAATGGTCTTCTAGATGCATTAGTATTTGTTGTCATTACTATGGAAATCACCAATCTGATAATCTGATCTTGAAATATAAAGTAACTCCCATTAGTTTCCTAGATTTAAGCTGTAACAGTTAATGCTGAAAGTGAACGTTCACTGGAACATATCAGGTATTCATAAATATTTGTGAAATAAAATAAATAAATTTATTATTTAATTATGGTTGAGTTTCCACCATAAGACTGATATTTATTGCCTGATAGCAATAATCAAATGTAATTTAAAAAATAATCACTCAAGCATAAAAATTAGATACTTGATAATCTGTTGAAAATAATTTTCTTAGAAATGTTGCCATCAATTTACCAGATCTTCTACCTCTCCAGTTAGCCACTAATAACTCTAAATTGGCATTTGTTAACAAAAAAATTGTCATTTAGATTTGAATAAAAGAACATCTATGATCATATGTTCTACAAAGCAAAGAATTTCAGAATGTAGCAAAAATAACATGTTTTTATTTTTTATAAATGTTAACATTAGAAGGAGTGGCATGTTGCTGTAATGGAGTGTCCTAGCCTGTGATTTTCAAACAGCTGTGGCTTCCTGAAAACTGACTTTCAAAAATTAGGATATTTAATTGATCCAATTTTACTGAAAAAAAATGCTATCTAGCTCAGATCTGGATTAACATTTGCATGTCTTCTAATCTGTGGTAGGATGACCTCAGGACAGACATCTGTTTGGATGTCTTGGATGAGTTCACATACAACCATCTGCTCATGGAAGAGGAGCCTCATCAAAATTGATCAGAAACTTTGATTAAAGACATGAGGGCACAGATTTTATCAGTACTGATGTACTTGCCCATTACGTTACACTGAAATAAAAGCAGAAAAAAACTGTAGGTTCAAAGGTGTATCAGTTCATGGTATAATGGCTGAAAAAGTCTAAATTCTATAAATTACAGGAAGTTTAACTTCAATGTAAATGATGGTCAAAATTAATGGACAATTTAAATCTGATGCTCAGATTTTGAATAAATATCGCTAAGAAATCTATAAAGTAATAAGTAATAAGCTCTGAACAACAGCAAACTTCTGATTATATCATGGTGCTAATTATGACTTATTTTATGTTAAATGAATGGGGAAAAACCAAGAACATGTGCAGCATGGTGGCTATAGTCAATAATAATGTATTGTATACTTGAAAATTGCTAAAAGAGTAGATTTTAAATATTCTCATTATAGGAAAACAAGTAGGTGAGGTGATATATATGTTAGTTAGCTTGATTTCATCACTTCACAAGTATACATATATCAAAACACAACATTATATATTATAAATATCCATACTTTTTCATTTATCAATTAGAAATATTAATTTAAATAAATAAATACATAAATTTAAAGCAAGCTGAACTTGCTGTGATTGAGAAACCAAAACAGCATAAAGCCTACCATTTTGTCAACAATAATAAATTTAAAAGATACAAGTGACTTGCCAGGCAATCAGAATCATCAATATTTTAAATTTTCCAAGGAATAATACAATCATAAAAATGAATAGTTTATTTTAAAAAGCTAATATCCTATCAAGAAGTGTGCCATTCTTGAGCTACTTAAAACCACACTAGCCTAGTTTTAATCTTGTCTGTAGTGTATTATTTTTGGGGCTTTCAATATACCCAATGAAGGAAACACAATGATTATCATAAGAGTCACTATAGGATATTTGTTTTGTGTAAACACAAAACCTCAGTAGCTAGCACAACAAACGTCTTTTTTTAATGGTAGGATCAGGTTTTTGTTTATTTGTGTTTATTGTTTTTGTACTTTTTCCTGGCACCTGCAAAGCCCACTGCAGGTCTGGGTTATTTGCCAAGCGAGCTAACTTCCGTGTTGTGGCTCCATCTCAACACATGCTTCTGTGATCACCACAAGAAAGAATAACGAGTGTTGCTCCAGCGATTGAATGTGTTGGCCAGGAAGAGATGCCTGCCATTCCTGACTCCCAATCTATTTGCTAGAGTTAGTTACGTGGCACTGTAAAGCTAAAGAATAAGGGTAAAAAATCTTATCGTGTACCTGAAAAAAGAATAAAATGGACCAGATATATGTGAGCAAATAATATGCATGTATATGTAGTGTGCATAAACACATACATGTGTGTGTATGATATATATGTGAATGTGTTATATTCTTTTTTGGAAAAAGGTTAGACATTAATCAATGTGCTAGCTGTTGGATAAGCTTGAGAAATGTTTTAAATTTTATCACCTTGTATTTTCTGTCACCACCATTCTTAATGGTCACATTAAAAAAAAAAAAGATTAAGTGACAATTCACTTTTCTAAGAACATTTTCCCAAAAGTATACATGATTTTCGCCTTCTGGGAAAATATAAAGTTTAGACTATGTACCTTTTAAAATAAATAGAATATTTTAGCTCATATATATTTTATCTTATATCTGTGGTGATTTAATTGTGGTTATTTGAAAAAAAACAAATGAGGTTACTGTAAATTTGGTGGTCAGGATATCAGATTTGCTACTTCCTAAATACATCTTTTATATGCCAGGCACACTACTAAGCTGATGTATTTGTTTCATTGTATGTCTTTCTAAATTTTTTCTAAAAGTAGAAAATTGTGGTTTGTTTAATTTTTACTTTTGGGGAAAATGGCTCTTAAAATAGAGTTTTTTCCCCCATATTATTCAGGGCCAGCTATTTTGGACAAAGTAAATGCATAATAAAGAATATAGGGAATCATGAGATTCAGGTAATATATGATGAATATGATCTTAGCAGTGTAACTCCCGTAACAGTTCTATTTCAGATGAAGAAATCAGAAAACATTTTTAAGAGTCTACATATCCATTTTATTTACAATAATGGATGCAGCTTCACTCTTTGGTCACTACTAGGTTCTAACTTGAAAGTGTTCTTATACAAGAAATTAAGATAAAGAGAATACATTCAAAATCATTTAGCTTAATAGTTATTGAGATCGCTATTCCAAAATAAAACCCCATCTATAGTCCACTATGGTGTTATAAAAATACTAGTCAAAACAACTTTAGCAGAGTTCATCTTTGAGAATTTTGTTGGTAATTTGGGAGATCTCAACTGGAATCATTTGCCTTCCTAGATCTGCAGTTGGGAGAGATGTAAAGACCAGTAATCTAATCACCTCATTTTATAGTAAGGAATGGTGTTTAAAAGGATTAGAAAGGGACCTCAATTTACAAATCTCACTAGTGACAGTGCCTGGATTAGAATCCATCCCTCATTTACATAGCATCTCTTCTGTTTTAAAGCACAGCTTTTCAAAGATAACTACCTGAAACCGTACTTGCAATTAGATTTCCAAATATAGCTTAGCCTTCTTTACATTCATCTGTTCCAAACTCTGCCATTTCCAATCATGGTTTATTTTACGCTTTCCACTAGGAGTATCAAGTAAATATGAAGTAAGTGCCACCTAGATAATTTTAACAAAAAAGAAGAAGGATCTGTCTATTTGCTTGAGTAAATGAATGAATTTCTTATTTTTCTTCTATGACTGATTCACTAACAGCCTTCTCCAGGCCTCCTACTGGGCAGCTAAAACCAGTTGGAGAAAAATCACAAACCAAGAAGATAGTTAGCAATATAAATTCATAGACACTGACCTCAGCTGGACCTCAATACTGGCTGAGAATTTTATTATTACATTTGTTTTGGCTAGTTTCTAGACTCAAACTTTTCCATTCTCCTCACTTCCCTACCTGTGTGTCTCTCAGCAGATGACTTTGCCTCCTACTTCATAGAACAAATTAAATCTATCAGAAGGAAACTCCTCAAATTCCTGCCACCAGACCGTCAATGCTTCTTGTATCTGTACCTATACATTTATTTTTAATTTATGTAAATGATATTTTTAATAGAAATTACTTTTTCTTTTTAATAATTTTTAAAAGAATATCCACATTTGAGCCTGTGTGCATGCCTGTATGAGTATGTCTGTTTAATATTGGTTGCTTCTAACTGCTGCATGTTATACAGTGGTGTATATCCACCACAGTTTTCTTTGCTTTTTAAATTGAGACAGAGTCTCACACCGTTGCCAAGGTTAGAGCGCAGTGGCGTCATCATAGCTCACTGTAACCTCAAACTCCTGAGCTCAAGTGATCCTCCTGCCTCAGCCTCCCGAGTAGCTGGGAATACAGGTGTGCACCACCACATCCAGCTTTCTTTTTTTTTAAGAGACAAGGTCTTTCTGTGTTGCCCAGACTGGTCTCGAACTCCTGACCTCAAACTGTCATCCCACCTCTACCTCTCAAAGTGCTGGTATTATAGGCATGAGCCACCGTGCCTGGCCCCACCACAGTTTTCTTATTTATTTCTTCATTAATAGATTTCAGAGTGGCCTGCAACTTCTCATTACTATCAACAATTTTGTAAAGAACATCCTTAATCATGAACACATGTACTTCTCACTGTTTCTCCATTTCTTTTTAAATAAGTTCACTCAATTATCCAAGATCTGTTATTTTTCTATATTATTTTTTTGGATAAATTTATCAAAATTCCCAAAACTCTAGCTGGAAATTTAATTAACATTGCATTTGAGTTTATTAGCATATTTTATTGTTAATCTGGGCTTTTCAATATTTATTCAGATCTTATTTTATGCCCTTTAATAGAGATTGTATATATTTTTAAGTAAGTTCCTAAATTCTTTAGATTTTCCATTGTTAATGTAAATGGTATCTTTATATTTGCAAAACCATTTCTTTTGTTGAGGTATAACTGAAACACAGTGAAATACACAGAGCCTATGTGTACATTTCTTTCTATTTTCATAAAGGCATAAATCTGTGTGATACACACACCTATCAATACATAAGATATCTTCTTTACCCCAGAAATCCTTCTCTCGCCTTGTACCAGTTAATTCCCCCTTTTGCTGAAGCAAGTATTGTTCTGATTTCTATCACTGTAGATTGTTTGCCTGTTTTAGAACTTCATGGTAAGGAAATTACACAGTATGTACTCTTATGTGTCTGACCTCCCATTCTTGACATTATCCATATCTCTGTATCCGTAATCTACTCTTGTTATTGCTGGGTCATGTATCATTGTATGACTCGATCAGCTTATCTTCCTGTTGATAGAAATGTGGATAGTTTCCAGTTTTGGATAATATGAGTGAAGTAACTGAACATCTTTGCATAAGGCTTCCCGTAAATTCCCTTCCTTCCCTCCATCCCTCCTTTCCTTTCTTTTTTATAAAGTAAATATCTAGAAGTGAAATTTAAGGGTTATTGAATAAGTGAATGTTTAACTTTATAAGAATTTTTCGACATTTTTTTTTAAAGTTTGAGTCATTTTCTCCCATCATTAAGGAAGTTTAAGTGGCTTTATATCTTCATTAACATTTGTTATTGTCAGATTTTTGTTGAAATGTACTTCTTTCTTTCTTCTTTTCTATCTTAGACATTAAAGTTGTGCATGTGCCTTTAAGGATTGCTTGCCATTGCTACACCCACAAACATTGGGATGTTGTGTTTTCATTATTATTAAATTAAAATGTACTTTTAAAATTTTCCTTTTGATTGTTTTATTTGACTCATGGAATATAGAGATGTGTTTTGTCTAATTTTCCATTATTTGAACATTTTCTAAATATCTCAATATGTGATTAATATTTGATTGATAATAATAAGCTTTTGTGGTCAGAGAGTATGCTGTGTATGATTTTGATCCTTTGGAATCTATAAAGACTTGGTTTTTTGGTCCTCCTTGGTAAATGTAATTTATATTACATTTAATATAATTAATTTACATCTAATTGGTTATTAGTATTGGTCAAATTAGCGATACCATTTAGATTTGTTTATCCATTTGTTCTTTCAGTGACTGACAATGTGATGTGAAAGTTTGCAGTTGTGTTTGTGGATGTTTCTTTCTCGTTATAATTTTGTCTTTTTCCTTTTGGAAGGAGCCGTATTATTGCAATGAATACATACATACACTGTAAGTGTGCTTGATAAAGTGACACTTTGACAATATTAAATGGCCCTCTGTATATCTGATATTATTTTCTTTTGAAGTCTATTTAATACTTTTTCTGATATTAATAGAGTTACTTTAGACTATTTATGCTTAATATTTGCATAAATAACTTTTTTCTTTTTAAATTTTCCACATCTTTGGCTTTCTATTTAAAATGTTTCATTGTCTTGCACGTTTGTTTGTATTTGTGATTATTATATAGTAGGAGTTTTCTTCAATAGACAAAATAATTATGTATCTACCTTCAAAGAAATATCCCAATGCATTATTGCCAGGTAGGCAAAAATGTGTGTGTTTTATTAAATGTTTTATATTATTGAGATAGCTGCTCGGATTAGATTTAGATTGGCAATAATTTCTTGGGTATATTTTCTTAGCTTCCCTGAGTCTGAGGCAATCTTTTTCTCCGTACTGTATGCAAAGACATTCTTAGGGGCTTATAATTATTTTATTGCTATATTACAAATTGTGCCTGGATTCTACCTTTTTACATATTTAATTCTAGGTGTACTATATTTTCTTATCAGGTTTTTATAAACTGCAATTAGTCTGGTCTCCACTACTTTCCAAATGTCTAGATTTCTTCCTCCCATTTTTTCCCTTCAAGACAATTTAAAAATATTAGTTCAGTATCTTAGCTGCTAAAAACTCAACATTAATTTTATTTCCCTCTTAAATTATAGCAAGTTATTATCTTTCCTGTCTCACTCCCTTCCACTACATTTGTTGCCTGTAGCTTTTATTTTATGCTCTCACTTATTTGCCTTTGCTTTTCAAGCTTTAACCAAACCAATGTGTGTAAATAAATGTATAGCATCTTATTACTTTTATTTTGTTATGAACAATTACTGTTTTTGAGCTTTTATATATTTCTGACTTTGTGATGTCTTTTTATCTTAAAGATTAGCATATTTTGTGATGTGAATTACAGCCATTAATTAAAAAAAAAAACCCTCCTTAACGATCATGGAAAAGGTACCCATGCAGGAGGATAATACTTTCTTCTCCCTTTCCATTTTGTTTTTCCTCACATACTGTAACACAATCAAAAGTTGGCGCTTAGAAGTTAAAGCTGGATGCACTGTTACGGCAGTGATAATATAGTGGGAAGAAAACTGGCAAATTGTTGGACAGGCAAACCACAGTGTCTACACCAGACAGCCTACGCAAGGGTAAGAAACAAAGACTGTTATAAACGGCAAGATGTGTGCTTGTAAGATGCCAATCAAGAACCACCAACTATTAATATGTTTTTCAGTGACTGAGTTGCTTTCTTGTTTCTGTCAAACTAAAAAGAAATTTTTGTTTATATCTTGCTTCCACATCACGGTACTCTTTTAAGTTGCTTGACTGATTGATAAGCAACATGAAGGATTTCTGAATCACTGAAATGACTGGTAAGAAAGTACTTTATATAAAAAAACATTAACACATATTTTTCAAATTTGCTTGAATGACTTAATTTATTAGGTGTCTTTTACTTAGTAATTCAATCAGTGGTATTGAATCGGAAATCATATTAATATAACTTAGATACTCAAATCAACACTCGGAATATAACAGGATTGTGTTACTTGATAAGCAAAGACCAGTGCAAGTTCTACATGTTAAATTTACTGAAAAACAGATTCTCTTTTCTATTATTTATGTAATTGTTATAAAAATGGTGAACAGCTATTCTTCACAATGTTTGCAAACCAAAAAAGATCATATATATATATATATATATATATATATATATTGAAGTGAACAAAAACAATGGAAAAAATAAGGGAAATCCCAGAAAAATAAAATATTGTGTGAATTGCGATCATGATTTGGAATTTCCATCCTAAACAGGAACACTTATGACTGAAAAATCTACCAGCTAACATCTGATATTTTTTAAAAGATATTTTATTTAATTGGGAAAATAACGCTGCAGTTTCGTGGCACTTTTTCAGATTTTACTACTATCCTATAGTATTTGTGTGGTATTTTCATTACTTTCTGTAGTGAAAAAAAAAATCTCTTCCATAAGAATTTTCCAATTGAAAATTGGAAACTGAATACACAAATAAAGCAAATATAAACCCTGTGGAACTGGGTGGTAGATATTCAGAAAGAAATGCCCCTTTTAGCCAAGACCAAGTTTTGGAAACAAACTCACAACACTAACTGCTTTTTAATAAAAATCATTTCACTGCCTGAATATGCATGGCAAGCGGCTGCAAGTGTCAGGTTCAGATAAGCTGAAAGCAAGATGGCTGAAAGGTACATTTTCTAATCAACTTCCTGAATTATCTTTGACTCCTGGTATGGCCTCACATGTGACCTAATTATGAAGCATAACGTGCCAATATTTTCATAACAAAAAATGAAAATTGGGCTTTTAATTCTTTGGAAATGGTCCATGATGTTATCCTTGCCCTGCTACTTCAATGAATTTTAGACATATTCTTCCCCTTGAACGTTGTCTTCTGACTAAAAAGTGGCAGACACCAATTTTTGGTGACATCATTTTCATTCTGTGTTCCATTATGCACATTTTGCAAGTTCTCAAAATTATATATTTCAGTAGCTAATATTTTTTTTTCCTGAATCCATAGTTGGGTAAAGTCTTTTTAAAAGGCATTTTATCTGGGGCATTGCCAAAGTGGTTTACTTTTTTAAAAGTGGAGAGTAAAGACATGGGAATTCAAAATGACATGCATGGGTGTGTTTATTAAGAGTAGGATGGGAAAATATGGTTTAGATTCTATTTCTTTCCTACTCTATACTGTAAAAAGTTGTGGTGGCTTCACTTTTATATTAATCTCCTTTTCCTTTTAATTCTCCCATCTCATCCTGTTCTTGCTCCTTCAGATCTTTCTATATTTTTCTCTGTAAGACATATTTTGACCAAGAAAAGTCATAATTTAAAATTTGTATTCCCTAAGTTGGACCTGGCATTGAAAAATTTATGCATGGAAAGATGACTAAGATCATTTCAGGAAATCAGTACAAATGCAGAAAAGGAGCTTAGCTAGTCTAAGCAACTGAAAGAAAAGCATTTCAGATATGAGAGTTCTAACTGATAAAATGTTAGCCATTGGATTTTGTTGTAACCAAAAATGATAAAAGTTGGAGAAGAGAAAAATATGCACAAGTGATTTAATTCTTCAGTGACTATCAAGGAAGTGACCAAGAAGTAAACAGGTGAAGGCAGTTAAGAACACATGAGAACGGTTGAGCCCTGTATAATACACAGTGAAGGAGAACATTTTGCTGTATAATTTCTGTATTTGTTGGTGGTAGTATCTTTTAGGACAATAATGATGAAAAGGTGGCAATTGCATTATACCAGTTCACCCTCTTAGTACTGGTATATACAATAGCAAAATCTTTTTCAGATTGGTGGGGTTATTGACCAATTGGTAGCTGGCATTCCCTAAGAGTAAAGAGAGGAAACAATAAAAGACAATGTGGATATAGGAAAGTTTACCAATAATAAAGTAGTGAAAGGTATGAAGAAAGCAGTAAGAAATGGAAGATTGGATAGGATTAGAAATGTTCAGAGATAATATTTTACGTTGAATTTAAAGGACGAGTCTTCTGTCAAGGATCGGGGGCAGCAGAATAAGGCAAAATGGATTAATTCTGACAGTCTGAGATGAGAAAGGGTAACCAGACTTATTGCTGTGTCCCAAATAAATTCCCTCAGCTGTGGCAGCATACTATATAAAGAATCTTGAAGGCTTCGTGCTACACACACACAGAAAATAATTTCTTAATGTTCCCTGTTTCTGAACTGATTTTTCCAGTGAAGGTCAAACACTGGCAAGTGTGTTTGTAACAATAAATAAATCATAGAAATCAAAAAGCCCAAAGAAATGGATGTATATTCGCAATCTAACAGGACGTATATTAGTTCGCTAGGACTGCCATAACAAAAGACCACAGACTGGGGGGATTAAATAACAGGGTGTATTTTCTCAGAGTTCTGGGGCTGAAAATATGAGATCAAGGTGTTGGCAGGGTTAGTTTTTTTCTGTGGCATCTCTCTTTGGCTTGCAGGTGATCACCATCTCACTGTGTCTTCACATGGTTATCTCTCTGCACTTGTTTCTGGTGTCTCTGTGTGCTCAAATGTCCTGTTTCTACAAGAGCATCAGTCACATGGGACTGGACCCACCTCAAAGACCTCATTTTAATATAATTGCCTCTTTAAAGATACCATCTCCAAAGATGGCCACACTCTGAGGCACTGGGGGTTAGGACCTCAACATGAAATTTGGGGAGATAAAATTCAGCCCACAACAGAAAGATAAGGTTAAATGTCCTTTTATTGAAGGATTAATCCATGTGCCTTTGTATCAGTGTATTGTCTATTCTAACATCTACTCATAAAGTTGGTGATGTGCAGCAAAGAAAGAGTGTAATATGCCTAAGGAGTGCGTCATTATTGCAATCTGTTCTTCGGTCTCTTAGCACTTCATGAAAATGCAGAACTAGGTATAGGTAATTTGAGGAATGTGCACAGTATATGGTGTTTCATTTATTATAGCCTAAATAAAATTATAAACCATTTCTAGGTGTGTATAAGCAAATATATACTAGATTGGTACATGCAATCAAATCTATCATAGTTTTAAAGAAAAATAGAAGATTTTAATAATTAAATTTCATATCCACTACTAATTACTTATATGTCATTAGACATCTCACCCAGACATTATAAACCTGCTTTATCTCTCTTCAAAATGAGAGGTACAGACAGATGCTTTTTAGAGACTCTTTTAGTTCTAAAAGTTTCTGCCTGTATTTTTTCAAATACTAAATACGACTAGCATAAGAAGTGAGATTTGAAGAAATGTAACAGTGCACACAGTGATATTATTATTCTCACTTTATAATTTTAATTTTTATATTTTCTCATAAGTAAATGGGTGGATAACATTGAATGGAGTTTGAACTCTGTAAACCTAATACCTCTTCACATCTCATGTTCAAATCTTTTTAATAATGTTTTTCAGTTATTCAATATTTTCTTCTATTACAAATGGACAAAAGAAATTTAAATATTCTAGCCCAGAACAGGTGTTCTACTGTAGTCTCAGCTATTTGGGAGCTGAGGCTGGAAGACCATTTGAGCCCAGGAGTTTGAGTCCAGACTGGGCAATGTAGCAAGATCCCATTCCTAAAAAAGCTTTTTTAAAAAATACTCTTTTGCAGCTTGGTCTATTTACCAAGCTCACAGATTCCTGCTAAACTTCTAATGTTGCAATTTAAGAGCAATATCCATACTTGTAGGTAAAACATAAAATAAAGATAAAACAAACAATGAAAATAGAACAACTATATAAAAGTCTACCTAGATCTCATCATTATCTGTTCAAAATACCTTCCACCCCAAAATCACCTAAAGTGATTTCAGCACACTCTTGGTCGTCCACTTATTATTTACTTGAAGTTCACATAAATCCACTTACTTCGACTACATTAGTTGAAATGAATGATTTGAGTTAGGAATACAGAAACTTTGTAGCTCAGCATAGGTAGTCAAGGTTAAAGTCCCATAGCAATACTAAAACAAACAAAAATCAGACTATTGGGACTAAGTCCTGCCTTATTATTCATAATCCATTAGTTTAAACCATGCTTTCCTATCTTCTGCATTTTCCTTGGAATATTTGCATCTTCTATAATTATATTCTATAATATTTGACTTTTTGCAGTTTAGAAATTCTTGTCTTCCTCCTTCCCACAAGAAAATACAGTGCAAATAAATTTTTAAAAAAATTCTTACTATTTCATTGCTCAATTAAAACCTATCACCTCATTTTAGATATAGTGAACTTGCACATATGTTGTATATATGAATACACTGTATACATGTAAATATGTGTGTGCATATATATATATATATTTTCTTCTCTGTACTCAAAAAAGGCCCTGAGTTTTCCTAATCCTCAAAACTCACAATATAAGGTAACAAATCAACTCTTGACCAAAGATGGAAGTGTTGGCTGATACATGAACTATCTCCATTAGTTTTTCTATGGTATTTATTTTTCTCACAGGTATCAATTGCATGTCGTATTACTCTTTTTTATTGTATCTTTGAGAGCTCTTAATTCATATTATTATATGTATCAAATTATTTTTCACATATTTTGCTTTGTTTCCTTTATTTTTATTTTCCAGTTTTATGTGTGCTCTACATGTAGTATTTACCTCCTTTCTTTTCACTAGACCGATTTCTTTCTTTCTATTTTAGCACGTGTTTACCTAAAGCGTGAAAATATACCACAATACTGATTATTAATTTAAGAGAAACTTAAGATAAATTAATGATGCATTGATTAGGTCATAGGTATTATTGTGAAATGATTGCTTGTAAAAATGAATTCAATCAATGTTTAGCACAGACATTGATGGATTATAGAAGTCTCATTCAGATTACCTTCAAAATTCACACCCCAGGGTTCATAATTATATTTATTTATGTTTCCCCATGTCAGCATTTAAGATTCATGGATATTTTCTTATAAGTCAGTGTAATTTTTAATTAGGATTTTTATGACATTATTGCATATGCTTTTCATTATCAATTAATAGTATACCATGCAAGTACATTAACCATTAATTACTGTAGAGAGCTAAACCATTTATCAAATCAGAGCCCCAAATTCCAGCAAACTCATCTGTCATTGAGGATGAGGATTGAGTTAATTAGGATATTGATGCGTGTGAAGACATAACTATATCTTTATCTACATGTATTCTAGATTATATTATTTGTCAAAACATATATTTCCCTTTTCTCCTGAGTCCTCTCCTGAGGAGGATTATACTTCCTGCCCCACTGACTAAAGGCTTTATCATGTAATTTGTGTTAATTGGAATGTGTGTGCCATTGCCCAATGGGAGTGCATGTCCTTTCTGAATACTGTATATTATGTCATGCAATCAGGTTTTTATTTATTTATTTATTTATTTTTCCTTTTCTTGGATACAAGAATCACGTGTGTGATCAAGGAAGAGCTACTCCTGGTTGCAGCCTGGTTAAATTTAAATCAATTAATTTGTTCTTCCATATTTTTAAAATTTTATTTTATATTCAATTACTTACTAAGTGTATATATTTAAGGGGTACAATGTGATCTTTAATACATATATATACACTGTGGAATGATCAAATCAGACGAATTAGTCTATCATCTCAAATATTTAGCTTTTATTTGTGGTGAAAACATTCAAAATTCTCTCTTTTAGCTATTTTGAAATACACAATACATTGTCAACAACTGGTGTCACTATCCTGTGCAATTGAACAACAGAATTTACTCCTTCTATCTCACTGAAACTTTGTACTGGTTGACCAACTTCTCTCCTTTCTCCATCCACTGCCCCATCCAGCCCCACCACTCCAGCTTCTGGTAACCACCATTCTACTCTCTACTTTTAAGGAGTTCAACTGTTTTAGATTTCGAATATAAGAGAGATCATACCCTATTTGTCTTTATGTGCTTGGATTACTTCACTTAACACAATGTCCTCTGAGTTCATCCATGTTGTTGCAAATGACAGAATCCCTGTTTTCTTTAAGGCTAGAAAGTATTCCATTGTGCATATATACCACATTTTTTAAATCCATTCATCAGTTGATGGACACTTAGGTTGTTCCATACCTTGTCTATTGCGAATAATGAATGCCACAATGAACATAGGAGTACAGACATCTCTTCCACAAACTGGTTTCAATTCTTTTAGGTATACACCCATACATCAATTATTGGTAAATAGAAAAAGTCATAGTAAATGGAAACATTGCAGAAGGTGACTTTGACTACATAGATTCTCTGTTCATTTTCCTACAAATTGCTTAAATTGTTAGGCTTGAAAGTGGCATTTACATGAATTATGTGAACTTTGAAATATATGGATTGTTTAAGATAAATATATATGAAAAATTATAAAAATATTAAAAACAATTATTTTATTTGTGTTGCTTTAAGAAACTCAGTAATCTTTTCAGTGGATTTTATTGCAATAGAATAAAAACTTGAGTTGTTTAATAACTAATGAATCTTATATTATTAGAATAAAAATAGTGCTGTTATATTGTTTTCCATAGTACTAATTCTTAAATTTAATGCCAGACGATCTCTTAGGGGGAAACAAATGGGTAAAGTTCTCTTGCTTTTTTGATTCAAGAGACTAAGCCGGGGTTACAAGTGTTGCCTTCTCCCCATAAACAACCCACAGGACAATCCACTGAGCAAATAGCTCTTTAGTGTGGATCCAGGATACTTTTCCCTTCCTGAGCACAAATCCCTCCACATCTGTTCAACCAACTCTGTCCCAGAATGAAAAAAAAAAAAAAATTGTATTGATGAATTGCAAGTCTTGTTTCACATTCTGTTGTTCCTGGCAGCAAATTCCTTTTTTTTTTTTTTTTAAAGTTGTAAACCAAAAAGCCATTTTTAATGCTATGTCTTTTGTTGCAAAAAAAAAATCTTTCCTATAAAGACAAGCTACAAAGCATTGTCAAGATTTTCTCTCAAATTAGAGTTCTTCATATTTAAATATAAATTAAGATATTCTTTAAATGACAATTAGTATTTTCAAATTGATCTAAAAACCTTATGGAAGATGGAGATAAAAAGAAAGAAAACTCTTATAGGAGAGTCACCTTCACTGATATTGGCAAATCCTTGTGTTTCCTGTCTGAACGATGATTCATGGAATGTATTGAGGTCACTTTCCTTCAGAAAAAGAGTGCATTCTTAAAGAATAAGCAATACATAACACAAAGCAGCTTCAATTTTTTAGTGTATTTAATAGTATGTATATATTTCATAATGTATATGTTATTCTAAATCTATTTCCCATTCTGAGAAGTTTCTTTTTCTGACTTGTTTACAAGTCTTTTCTTATCTTTGTTTTTCCATTGAAATAAAATCAGTACTATCTGCCATGGTATAGTTCAGAAGATTTTTAGTATCTAATGTCATGTAAAATTTTTAGCTTAAAAAACTCAAAAAAAGTTTTTTTTTTTTTTACCTCAAAAGACATCAATATAACATCTGAATTGAAAAACATGGCATGTGCTTCACCTCTGAGATAATAAAGCCATCAGTCAGTGAGTATTAAATATCATTTGGTCTAATACTGGTTAATTACTTAAAAAGTATTTTCCAATATTGGTTATCTAACATATACTTGAGTACCTTTAATGAGACACCTTCAAAGTAGCATATTTCATTTTGGCCTATTTTGATCAATTAGCAATTGTTTTTTCCATGATTGAAAAAATATATCTCAATAACTTATTCATATTGGTTCTAATTATCCATAAATATCTATCCATAAATATCAAACACAAAAGATGTAATTTTTCCATTTTAAAATTCTTCAAATATTTTTAAATACCTGGTATACATGTCATAGGCTTTTCTTTATCAAGATTAAACATGCATCCGTCTTTGAAACAAACACAATGTTTTTTCCCCAGAAAAATGTAACAGGTTTGTTTATAATTCTTAATAAAATTGAACTGCTGAAAGTTATTTACTGAAATATTTTGATTTGCATTAATGGGTTAGGTCTCTGTATGTATATTAAAATTCACACACAGAGCCAGGTGTCTATGGGCACTCCAGTAGTCTCAGCTACTGGGGTGGCTGAGATGGGAGGATCACTTGAGTCCAGGAATTGGAGTCCAGCTTTGGCAACATAGGAGACCATGCTTCTAAATCAATCAGTCAAACGAATGAAAATGGAAAAACTGCCAATACCTGATTTCTGTCTCCTACCTTTGCCATTTGCAGTCATATATGATTTAATATTACTTGGAAACCTGGAGGAGGGAGGAGGACAGCTAATGTTCAGAACCCCCAATCGCAGAAAGAAGAGGGTTTTTTTTGTTGTTGTTTGTTTGTTTTACAATGAAATGTCTCCCATCTTAGTGGATTCCTAAGCCCGTTCTCCAGGTAAGCGGCAGGCTAGCTGGATGTCTTTTTTCATAATTGTTATACGTTTGGCAAGGATGTGACACGATAGTTTTCAAAAAGGCCAACCAGATCGGCCTCACCTCCTGCAAAGCACCAATAGCTGCGCTCTAGAAGCTCAGATCTGTTGTGAAGTCTTGAGCAATCTTTCTTCACACGACTAGACGCTGGAAAGGAAGTTTGCAAACCAGGAAATATAATGTTAAATTTCACGATGTGACAGTACCATGCCTGTAAAGATGAGGTTTCTTCACCGGTCCAGTAGAGGGCCCACGCTTGAGAGTGGCTTTTGTGGCCAGTTGTTTTTGGGTATTTTATCACTGTCAATTTGCGGGCGGCCGCTTTGTACCAGCGGTGATACAAGTAAGACCTCCTTGCTTGCAACCTCCCCTTCTCCTTTGGCTGCAGCTTAGGGAGCTTGAAGAGGCGCGACGGTGGCTGCGAACGCAATTCCAAACAGATACATCTAGAATGGTTGTGAGGACTCTTACATTTACCGTGGTGTTATGTTCTTGCGAATATTTGTCTGCTTTCTGAAGCTCTGTAAAAGATTGTCATTCATTCACAAGTGCAACAGTAATCGAAATATGGTACAACCAGTGTGGAGTAGATTTTAACTCTAACCGTTTGATATCCTAGGGTACACTGTGCCACTCATGCAACCTACAAGTACATACTTTTGAGATGGGGGTGTCTATATCAAACTGTGATGCAAATTAAGCTAATTTTTACCTTTATGATTATTTTCAGCATTGTCATATTAGATATGGATTCTCCAGTACAATACACTGGCGATAAATAACCTTCATTTAATTAGCATTCCCTTGGTTCCAGAGGTTATTTTCTCAATGTCTGCTGACCTCGTGGCTTTGAATCTTTCCTTTATATTGTGCCCTGGAGAGATTCTGTCTTTTGAAGCTCCTTCATCTCCACTGCACTGTCATTTTACTTGATGCTTATCAATGTGATGGTGGTGAGTGAGCAGAGGAGGGAGCATTCTCTAACATCCTGATTAAGCCTCAGTCTTAAGTAGGCACTTGGGTCTTGAGGGTGCACATTAAACCTTTTGTTCCATTACGGAGGGGGAAGCTAGGTGGTCTGGGCAAAATACCAGCAATAGTTGCTGTTTCCTGCCCAAGCCGGCATCACTATAAAATCTTTCTCAGTATTCTTTCCAATTTTTCCTGACAAAACCTGGTGGGGTTAATAGAGGAAAACCCTGAAAGTCAGTGTAAACCCCCCTAACGAACAGCCCCAGAGGCTTCAAATTCTCACAGTAATTCACACTTGCATCAGGAATTTTAATTATAATTTCTCAAGAGATTTTTTGAACTGGCTTATATGGCACATGGCAATATGTGCCCAGGTGTCTTCCTTCTTCCTGCAGGTGCATATCTCCACCTAGATTTTGAGTTACATGGTTTACCTTCAACCTCAGTTGTCTGGTAGATTTAAAAAATGTAATTGATTTGCAATTTGTCAATCTTTCTTCTTATTGTAAGTATGGGAGCAACACTCTTTCCAGCTTTCTATGTCCTTGAGATCAAAATTCACAGAGGTCTTAATAGGACGTTTTTGGATTAGAAAAATTCTGTATCACTTGCTCTTATGCCTTACACTAACCAGCTTTTGATATTTCTTTACAGTTCAAATCTATTATTTCTTCCTAGAAATTCCTCTTGAGTGGAGCCAATTTTAAACCCATATTGATTATAGGCATGTAGTAGAAGAGGAGAAAGCCTAGGACCAATACTATACTTACCTCCACAGATAAATTTAGATTGGTTTGCAATTTTACTAAGTGCCTATGGCAAGGGAGGTCTGCCTTTTTCAGTCTAAACTCAACCACACTTTATTTGCCACATTATTTCCTTCCTATATACATTCTTACGTGCATGACCATGAGCCAAGTAAAACTTCCAGAAGTTAGATTCTGAGCACTGCCATCGTTGTTCAAAGTTTGACTTATTTGTACTTCTGTAGCCCTTTGTTTGGAGAAGTATACTTAGCTTAGTGTCCAGCCAGTTAGTTTTCCCTTTTTCATTACCTGCTCTGCACACCTGCTGGGTTTATATGATCCATTATCCCCACTGACCTGGGCATTTATATTTTCTTAAGCTGAACTGATGACTAGGTGGGGCAAAGCTGAGTTAGGTAAGGGCAATATTAGAAAGTACAGTTCATGGTGATTCTCTCACTTTCTTCCTAGATTTGTTTACATCAAATTGCATCTTTCTAATCACCACCACCACTAGCAACACACACACACAAACACACAACACACTCACACAAACATACACGATCATTTTCTAATTCCTAAGTTTTTTTTTTTTTTTTCCTGAGATAAGTCTGGTTTATTAAACTTCCTGGTTGAGTTGTGAGTAGTGGTTTATCTCCTCATGCTAATATGCCATCCTGTCTGGAATAAGAAATGTTATAGAATTATCTTTTCTTTCTAGGGGAAACCTCTCATGCTTGAAATTTCTTTAATCAATTTGAATATCCTAGGGAAAACTCTCCTCTGCTATTAACTCTCCACATAACAACCAATAACATGGATTTTAGACCATCCGCATGAATTTTAAATTCCAGAAGGTAAATCAGAATGCTCTTGAATAAGAATCAATGAATGCACAAGCTGTGAGTTAACCAGAAGTAGACTTTGACAGAACAGATAGAAATTATGACAGGACCTGGAGGGAAGTCAAGGGCTGAGTGTGGGATACATAACATAATGTTGATACTTAGGGTATAGACTACTCAAACACATTTTCCTAGATGTCAATCTTTTTTTTAGGAATTATAGCTTCCTAAAACTAGGGAATAGATTCATATTTGATCCTTAAGTCTTGTATTTCTCTTTTTGGTAAAGTCAGTAGTATAATATTCCTTATTTACCAGAGCCTATGAATAATATTTGCTATTTTAGATGAAAATTACTTTGCCACTTGTCCAGAGGAGCTATAGAAAAAGAATATAGATTTGGGTTTAAAATAATTTTTTCTTATTAATTATGCTGAATATTCCACATATGTTTATTAGTTAAAATAAATTTTTGAATAGTGTTAAAGTTTTACACATTTTAGAGATGCTAGAAATAGAATATTTCTTTGGCTAATATAATAAGCAATATTGTTTTGACAGTTTTCTCACTGAACTATATATTCTTGCTTTGCTTGACATTGTAACAGTTCCTAGCATATAGTATGCACTCAATAAATGCTTGAAAGCAATGAAATATTGATGGCAAGTTAAGGATAGTATCATCCACGTTCTTTAATTTTAGAGGAGTTTTTTCACGTAAATGTACTTGTTCCGTTTTAAAATATGGGCTAGTTTTTTTTTTTTCTTTTGGTACCCTGGTGGACATAACTATTTGAAATTATTTCCGTTACTATGTATACACACACACACACATACACACATGCTTTTTAGTTATTTAAGTACATGGTAAAATTATTAAAGATAAACAAGGCTGTGGTAAAATCCCACTGGAGTAAGAACTGTAAGATGTAAGAGAATTATTTTTATTTTAGCTTAATTATATTTTGGTGTAAGATCATGCAAACAAATACCTTTGTTTATTTTCCTATAAAAATAAATTGCCATTAATTGGCTGTTTATAAACAATACTGTTTTGATGATGTGATTTATGTTAGAATAAGAAATTTAAATATTTTCTAAAGACCACCTATCCATTAGGGTCCTAATTAACAAAGATTCCCATTTGGTCTGAAGTTAGTATATAACAATACTTGAATATGCAGTGATAGATATTCTTCAAAAATATTATGCATGCTTTAAAATATTGTTAACTTATATCTGGAAAAAGGCTATATTTTACTTGTCTGCCAACACATATTTTTAAAAGACTTTGTGGGCAGGCTTGGTGGCTACTGGTCTCCATGAAGTTTTAGAGTTCATATTTTATTCCAGTGTAATAGACAAAAGACTCTAGACAAAACTGTTATTTATTTTAAATGAAATTATAGTATTCAGTCAGATACTGAAGTGCAAGACTCTTTTAATTAGTAGATCTTTGATTAAAATATCTGAGAGATATTTTAAACTACTTTGAGCAACCCTTATGAATTACTTATCTTAATGATATCTGGTTGAAGATTTTATTTATTTTAAAGAAGAGGATATTAAGACACAGAGGGAGAAAAACTCAGCTGTGTCCTACCTTAATTTTGTCCTTTATTTCTGGTTTGTGTAGCTCTGGCCTGGTCAAAGAAGCTATCACTGATGGGCTTCATCTAGGAAGAAGAAAAAATAAACTGGCAATGGTGGAGACTGGGACAGATCTTTTTCTAAATACAGTACAGATTCTTGTTGCAGTTGGCTATCCAAGAACTGGTTGATTTAAAAAATGGTGTTTATAAAAGTATTATGATTAGGATATATTTTATATGTTAAAAATATTTATTATTTGTCTTATTGCTATGGAAAAGTCTTTCAATTTTAATACTAAAGCAGCATTATTCTGAGAAAAACTACATATTAGAATTAAGTGGCCTTTAGTATCACTCCAAGAAAGGAAAAGTAATCACCTTTAACATGTTTTAATTTTTTTTTCATGGAATCAGTATTTTATTCAAAGTGGAGAACATATTACTCTTATGATTTCTGGAATGGTGATCTCGAAATAAAACCTTTGATTAGGAAAATAATAAAATAATACTTTTAAATACAATTGTTAGTACATTTCACACTTTAAAAAGTTACAAATTTTGTGAAAAGAAAAAAAATTATCATATATATATATGTATATATATATATTTGAGACAGAGTTTGCTCTGTTGCCTGGGCTAGAGTGCTGTGGTGTCAGGCTAGCTCACAGCAACCTCAAACTCCTGGGCTCAAGCAATCCTCCTGCCTCAGCCTCCCGGGTAGCTGGGACTACAGGCATGCGCCACCATGCCTGGCTAATTTTTTAAAATATATTGTTAGCTATCCAGCTAATTTCTTTCTATTTTTAGGGGTCTCACTCTTGCTCAGGCTGGTCTTGAACTCCTGAGCTCAAACAATCTGCCTGCCTTGGCTTCCTGGAGTGCTAGGATTACAGGCGTGAGCCGCCACGCATGGCTTATCAAGCATATTTTAACCCTTCCTTAATTTTCCCCTTTTCAGTAGCAGTCATAAATTAGATGCTCTTAATAAAGGTATGGTAACTAATGGAGCTTTTTAACAGGGAACCATGCCTGGCACCTAAACCCACAAATATTGATTTTATACTTATTGAGTGGACCTACAACAGGTACATTTTAAAATTTCCACAGGTGATTCTATGTGCAGCCAGGACTGAAAACTGCAGCTGTAAACCTAATTGTGAAGTAGATAGAGGTACACTCAACAAAGAGAACCTCCCTTTACTTCTCTTTTTATTTCTATTCTCCAGTTTATCCTTCTACAGTTCTTTCTCCTTGACTCTTTCTGAGAATGAAGAAGTGCCCCAGAAGTTCTCAGAATAACCAGATACGTATAGATTTTCAGAGGGACCCAGGGTTTCTTTTCAGTCTCGCCACACAGAAAGAAACAGGTGAGTGTAGGTGGTACTAAAATATTCATGGAGCACCACAATTGTGTTTTTTTTTCCCAAAATAATAGTCGTCTAACTTACCTAGCTATAATTTAGCCTCTCAAACTTTTCCTCGGCTTCTCAATATTATCCTACTTTATGTCCTGAGAGCAGTTGTGAAATAATCTTTAAGTAATGCCTGTCCCTCTGTACAATGTGAATCAACCTCACAGATAAATTACAGCATGAACTACATTAACATTTTTGGAAGGCAGAGACAATTCACTTTACTCTAAAGTGCTATAAGAATGGTAGAACTTTACAGCATCTTCCTCATTGGTCATTTCTGCTCGAATCTCCCAGGCACATCAACATATGTAGTCAAAATTGAATGCATTATATTTAGTTCTAAACTGAGGTTCTCCTCTTGTAATAAATAACTCCATTCTCAAAACTATTTCCAAAGGTAATAACCTGGGAATCATTCGTGATTTCTCCTTTGTCCTTACTGACACTATTCAGGTACCCAGTAGTGACAATTTTATGTCATAACCATCTCACAAATTCATCTATAGTCATCTTTCTGATAAAGACAATGTTCAGATAATCTCTTGCCTGAATTAGTACAACAAATTGTTAAATAGCATACTCAGTGTGCACCCTGTTGTAGAATTGTTTCTTAAATCAAGTCTACTCTGATTTAATTCATTCATTGGATGCCCATTGCCCTAACAGTAAAACTACCTGTCTTACGAGGCCCTCAGTCATGAGGGTTTGCCTCCTCTCCCGCATCCTGTCTTGTCTTCTCCCAATCACATGTTCAGTGCCCATAAACTCTAAATCTCAGATATGTTGAACAATTTTTGCCCATCTAAGTGACCTGCCATCTCTTGTTAATAAGCTTTTGCCCATGCAGGGTTGTGTCCAAAAATCAACCTCTCACCAGTCATACCTACTACATGTCATTCTTCACATTTCTCACCTTTTCTGAGAAACCCTTGTCAGTCTTCCAAGTCTTGATTTAAATAGTGCTTCTTCTGAAACACCTTTCTGGCCCTGAGAATAAGTTAATTCTACTTACATTTTCCCTCTGTTGCATTCAGTATTCCCCCATAACAATATTCAGAACACCTTAGTACAATTATCTATTTTAATTGTCTTTCCATCCCCCCAAATTCTATGAGAATAGAGCTGGGTCTATATTTTGCTATTGCTGAATTTCAAAAATTTTGCAAAGAAAATGCATACAAAATAAATATGTACTTTAAAAAATTTAATGGAATCCAGTAGTCACCAAACTATATTAAGGTATGTGCCATTTGAAAGATTCAAGTCAAGTTAAGGTAATTTTCTAAAATGAAGAAACAATATAACAGAGGAACAAGGAAGGCTAATGTAAGCATATTAGTATTATAATGTGCTTGCAGCCACCAGGCATCATGCTAAAACTAAAAACTAAAATGAATTTTTTTTTTTTTTAACAAAAGGTACAGAAGGTCTTTGGGTGGCACTTTTTATGTGATTCCTGCGACTAGCAGCTTTTTGATTAACATAATAACATTGCTTTCAGACAAATGGTTGTGGAACCCTGTGGAGGATGGGGGTCAAGGGCCAGATCCACAACATATAAATTGGCAGCACTTAGAAAAGTGTAAAGAATGTACTTTCATAATTAATAAAGAAATGAAAGAGCACAGTAGTGCCATGTATCACTTTTAATAGGCCTAAGTTCCAAGCTCAGGAGCATAAAGTGGTGCTAGGACGAGGAGTCCTTGCCTTCTTTCAGTTTTATGGGTTAACTGCTCAAATAATCTTGGAAGTCATTTTTTCTTAATACGGCTCCATCAGCCCTATAATAGCTGCTGGATATTGGTCCAAGATTCTAGCAAGATTATAGCTTCCTTCTTACACTTTGGAGTCTGTATTTGGTTTTTTTATTTTTTTTTATTTTTTGTATTTGCTGTTTGAAACACTTCTATGCCTGCCTTTTGGCATCACTTATTGAAATACATAACTGCGTATTTGTTAAGTCTATCATCCCGACTCTTCTGTATGAGTCCATTATCGTAGGAATTATGTCTGTATTTTTTTATGTTTCAATAGTATGTTCTCGGTGGTTAATCACTTGAAACACAATAAGCCATTTAATACATGTTTGTTAAATGAGTTCACAAATGAATTAATATGCACAAAAACATACCTAGAAGAAATAACATTGTTGTATCATTGAGTCATGCTTTTACTTTTCTTTATTTTACACGTTTTTGGTCATTGATGTTTCTAAAATTATTATATATTTCTACTGTGATCAAAACATTTTAATATTTTATACAGTTTTATAGTTTTATCATAAGAGTAAATATAGATTGGGCCCTGCTTTGTGCCAGGCATTATTAAAAGGGCTCAAGACACAGTAATATTTCTACTCTCATTTTACTAACTTATAATTAAGAAGTACTTTTAAATAAGAACCTTTCTTTATAGTTTGATTTCTCTACTGACATAGTAGAAACCTAAAGTTTTACACGATGGATGTCAAACTAGTGAATTACGTATATTTACTACATTGATCATAATATTCAGTTATAAGATATATTATTTTACAAAAACAGCAATTAAGTTACTCACCATCCTCTGCCAATTTTGTTAATTAACTAGTGTTCTTTTCCTTAGGCTTTAAAATCGGGTCACATATTCTTGGAATTGAATCAATTATAATATGTATTAGCCATTATTTAACTTACATCAGCACTGTGACAGTAACAAAATACCAATAAAACTTTTCTTTGCAATACAATCAATCATGATGATTGACCTATTACATTTATAGGATGACTTTATGTGTATTAATGTTGTAGTACCCATGACATTTACATTACCAATGATAAAATATTAAATCTCCCATTAAATGATTTTACCTTACTAATTTATTTACACCAATCGTATTGCTGAAAGCAGTTAAAAAGAGTCTATAGATACAGCTTATAGTGATGGAACAGGATAACTTTTTTTCTCCAATAATGGTATAAAAATTTAGTAAATATTTTTTAAAGACATTTAAAATAAACTCTAAATTATCTATTTTTCTGTTGCTGCATAGCAGAATTCAGTGGTTTAAAACATTACCATTTATTATCCCACAGTTTCTGTGGGCCAGGTATCAGAGCATGGCTTAGCTGTGTCCTCTGACTTTGGAGTTTTATAAGACACAATCAAGGGACCAGCCAAGGTTGCAGTTTCATATGAAGGAGTGACTGAGAAAGGATCAGAGTCCAAGCTCCCTCACATGGCTGGTGGTCAGATTCAGTTCCTCTAAGGCTGTTGGCTAGAGATTCTTGCTGCATGGGCCCATTTTTTGGTGAGATTCTTGCTACACAGGCCATTCTGTAGAGCTGCTCACAACATGGCAACTTGTTCCATCAAAAACAAACAAACAAACAAAAAAACCAGCAAAAAAAGCCGGAGGAATCATGTACTAGCCAAAGATATATCACAGTCTTTTATAACCTAATACTGCAAACAGTATCCCAAAATTGTTCCTGCAGCCCATTTTTAAGATACAAGTCATCAGGTGCATTCTATACACAAATGGAGGGTATTACACAAGGTAGGAATATCAGGAGGTGAAAATAATTGGGAGACATTTTAGAAGTTGCCTATTATAATATTAGTACAAGTGCATAGCAGTTGCCATGATCATGTAGCAACTACTTGAGTTTGCCTAGGTTCAAGTTACAGCCCAGTTATTTATTTCCTGTGTAACACTGGCAAATTGATAATGTTACAATTGACTCACTTTAAAAAAAATCTCTAAACTAGTGATGATAGCTGTCTCATAGGTATTGTAAGATGAATAAATCATGATCTCTCAATCTTGGCAATATTGGCATTTTGCAAATACAAACACACACACACATACACACACACACACACACACACGGTTATACTATGTCCTGTATGTTATAGGATGCTTAGTAGCATCTCTGGCTCTACCCATTGGATATCAATAGCACAATTCTAGTAGTGACAAACAAAAACATCTCCAGACACTGCCAAATGTCTGCTGGGAGACAAAATCCTCTCTGATTGAGACCACCTATATTGAGAGCACCTAGATTACATAATTTATTGTGCATGAAGTTATTAAAACAGTTTATTTAAAAACTAGATAATATTAGCTATTTTTTATAATATTAGATATGGTTTCAAATATTTTCCACTCAAGCACTAAAAGAAGGAATATAAGATCCTCCAA
>CAUYRT010054338.1:0-92920 GCA_963574885.1 Lepilemur ruficaudatus | reverse complement strand
CAATTCATTTCTTTCTATTTATAGTAGAGACGGGGTCTCGCTCTTGCTCAGGCTGGTTTCGAACTCCTGACCTTGAGCAATCCGCCCGCCTCGGCCTCCCAGAGTGCTAGGATTACAGGCGTGAGCCACCGCGCCCGGCCTCATCCAGTTTCTTAAAGCATAGTCTTCCAGAATGTTTTCTGACCAAATAGTAGGGAAGCTAAAATGTACTCTGACAAAGTTCCTTGTCCTAGACTTAAAAGCTGTAGTTGTATAGGCTTATACATGCTCTGACCCTAGATATACCAGAGTGAGTAATTTTCTTTTGTGGAGGATATTTTTAGATGTCTTGAAAGAATATTAAAGGAAGTTTTGATCTTCAAGACATATTAAAATGAGTAAGACTTCAAAAATATTAATTGCTTCTATCCACGAGGAAGAGATCTGAGAGTGATAATTTTAGTAACACTGTTACACCTAAGAGTTTCTTTGTAAAATTCTATTTGTGAAACTTTGTTTAATTTCAGGATTGTGGCTTTTGAGTAGATACAGTAAGTACATTATTTTAAAAAGCAGTTACCAGTTCCATCTGGTATTTTAATTGTATTAACGTCAACTCTCAATTTTTCAGTAGTGATGAGAGTTGGAGCAGCAGATGTAGCACATAATCCTGAAACTTCATTTTAGATAAACTTCAAACCTCATACACTTTGTCCATTTAGTGATGTGGTTATCATTCAGGTGAGGATGTGGGTGGAGTCAAAGGAGGGTAATGGGAATTAAGGACTGGAGAGCTATGCAGCCTGTCCGAGAAGTGGTTTTGAAGGCGCACAGGAAGAGGAGATTGCAGGCAACTTCTAGAGTGTGTTTTTTGTAAACTTCCTCTACCATCTGTTTTCACTGAGGTCGCATGGCAAAAACCTCTTAGGTTTATGTCATTAGTGTACCGCAAATATTTTCCTTTAACAAATCAGTGACTTGTGCCAGTGATTTGAAAGCCCGTAGGTAAATTGATCACAGGCTCTCCTAGGTTAGTTGACAGGCTTGGCCATTCTGCTTACTTAGCTGGAATAGTACATATGGTTCGTAACCTTCCTGTTTTTTTTAAAAAAAAAAGTGTGTGTGTGTGTGTTTGGGAGTGTGAGCAAGAAGCTGTCTTTATTCTTTCTTCAGCTCTGTGAGCCCTACCAGGACCCAGAGCTACATGATCACCCCCCAACTCCCATTCCCCTAGCTCATGGGTTCTTAATAGGAGTGATATCACCCCCAAGGTGGTGGGAATTGGTTCTTGGCTAGGGGAAGGGAGTAAAAAATGTTACTCCTTTGATGTATAAAGCACAGATATATATACTGCATATAAACAGATATTGTATTTGTGGTATTAAAATTTCATGGAGAGGGTGAGGGAAAAAAGTATGAAAAGGCTCATTTGGGAGATGATAATGAAAAGAGGTTGAGAAATGCCACCTTAAGCTCTATCCAGGTAAAGAAGAATGGGACTTTGGAGTAGAGAGAAGGGAATGAAAAGGTTGGGTTAAGAAAGCTTCAGTTTTCTTTATAAAGGTGGAGTAGTTATCTCTGAAGTAAGGAGTGCCAGGAGTTGAGATATGGCGAACAGAAAGGTTTAGAGTTGCTTCTGTGGAAATGGAGGAGTGGCAGTGAGTATGAGCCTCCCTCATGAGTGGCTGTATGGGTCTCTCTCTTAGGAAAATTATAAACTTGGTAAAATCTGCCTTGATTTCCTTCCAGACCTTTGGCTTTTCCTCCTCCTCTCCTAATGGAAACTACATTAAGCTAGCTGTTTAATGGGAATCTTATTATAAGCCAGTTTAAGGTGAAAATGACTGATAAATTAATGTTAACTGTTCTCAGGGACACTTGCATTTGAGCAGGAGCTACCCCTAATGTAAAAGAGTAGCAGGTGCTTAGATACTATGACAGGCCAGATCAGGGGTCCCCAACCCAGAGGCCTGAAGGAGTGATTGCAGTGGGTCTGTGGGCAAGATAGAATTGTCTGTAGACAAAGTAGTGTCTCAAAACTGCGTGTACCACTATTTTACAAATAATTTAATGCTATAATGACTAAAATATAAAAAGTGTTACTGAATTTATAGTCATTCCTTACCATTATATATTTTCTCAAGCAAAAAATACTAAAAATATTACTACTGCCATATAAGCTCCTTCTCCTAAAAGGCCTGGGAACCATGTGCTAGATACATTTGAGGGTCATTATATCTGCAGTGTGACTGGATTCCCCTGCACAAAGGCCGTTACACATAGGAATCAGAGGGCCCCTCATATAGCTCCTGGAGAGTCCTGGGAATTCAGTTACGGGGAAATCCCTTGAGTAAAACCTTTGGAGAACTGTATTTAATGGCCAATGTTGCCTTTTTTTGTTCAAGCATCATAGGCAAAATTTGCTTCAAAGTGATTTGTCAGAAATGGTTGAGAATGGTTCACTGGCACTTTAAATCTTCCTAATTTTTAAACATTTATTATTTATTAGAGTATTATTAGACATACAACTGGCACTAACATTTCCAAACCTGTTGTTTCTCACTTGAGAGAGAATGGGATTTTTTTCCTTTGTTTTTGTTCTCTTCTTTTCATTCTGGGGTAGTGACAACTTTTTCTGAGTTGTCCCATACAATGCCCATGACATTCTACATCTTGGATGTCAAAATAAATGCTTTTTGATATTGATGTGTACATATCCTTAAATTTTTAAAAATTATTTGGGTAAGAACAAGATACTAAAAGCCTTAACACATTATTTTCTTTTAAAGAAATAGTGCTTGCCTTCTATAACTCTTTAACTCTGCGCTCTTACACAGATAGGCCAAAGATACAGCACTTTAAGCCAGGTTGCATTATAACAAATTCCATTATTAGCACAGTTCAAATTGATTAAATTTTACTTTGGTTATAAAAGGACTAAAAGCCACTTAGAATCTTGAAATCTCTTGTGAATCTCATTACTAGAATGCAGGAGGCAGGGGGTGGTTTGGTTTTTGGTTTTTCTTTTTTTGAGACAGGGTCTCACTCTGTTGCCCCAGCAGGAGTACAGTGGAGTCATCTTAGCTCACTGCAGCCTCAAACCCTGGGCTGAAGTGATCCTCCTGCCTTAGCCTCCCAAGTAGCTAGGACTACAGGTGTGCACTGCCACACCGGGCTAATTTTTAAAATTTTTTTGTAGAGACAAGGTCTCACTTTGTTGTTCCACTGTTCTCAAATTCCTGGCCTCAAGAAATCCTCCTGCCTTGGCCTCCTAAAGTGTTAGGATTACAGGCGTGAGCTGCCACATGTGGCCTTAGAGTACAGTTTTTAAAATAGGATTTGTTGTTGCCATATTTGCCTTTAGGGTCTTGTTCATAAATTATTTGCATAGGCTGATGTCTAGAAGAGTTTTGCCTGTGTTTTCTTCTGGAATTTTTCTGGTTTCATGTCTTACATTTAAGTCTTTTACCCATCTTCAATTAATTTTTGTATATGGTGAGAGAATAGGGGTCCTGCTTCATTTTTCTGCATGTGGCTATCCAGTTTCTCCAGTGCTATTTATTGAATAGGGCTTCCTTTCCCCAGTATATGTTGTTGCCTGCTTTGTCAAAGAAAATTAAGTGGGACTTAATTAAATTTTAAAGCTTCTGCACAGCAAAGGAAATAATCGACAGAGTAAATAGACAGTTACAGAATGGGAGAAAATATTCACAAGCTGTACATCTGATAAGGGTCTAATATCCAGAATCTACAAAAAACTTGAATCAGCCAATTCAACCTCAGTAAAAAGTGGGCAAAATACATGAACAGAAGTTTTTCAAAAGAAGATAGACATTTGGCCAATAAACACATGAAAAAATGCTCAACATCACTAATCATCAGGGAAATGCAAATTAAAACCACAGTGAGATACCACCTTACCCCTGTCAGAATGGCCATTACTAAAAAGTCAGAAAACAATAGATGGTATGGATGCAGAGAGAAAGGAATGCTTATACACTGTTGGTGGGACTACAAATTAGTACAACCTCTATGTAGAACAGTGTGGAGATGCCTCCAAGAACTAAAAGTAGACCCACCATTTGATCCAGCAATCCCACTACTGGGAATCTACCCAAAGGAATTCATTTTATCAGAAAGACACTTGCACTCAAATGTTTATCGCAACACAATTCACAATTGCAGAGATGTGGAATCAACCTGAGTGCCCATCAATTCATGAGTGGATTAACAAAATGTGATGTATAGATGCCATGGAGTACTACTCAGCCATAAAAAGGAATGAAATAATGTCTTTTGTGGCAACTTGGGTAGAACTGGAGACCATTATCCTAAGTGAAGTATCTCAGGAATGGAAAAATAAACACCACGTGTACTCTCTAATAACTGGGAGCTAATCAGTGGGCACACCTGGGCACAAAGAGGTATAGGAGACACTGGAAACCAAGAAGGGGGAAGGGTAAAAACCCACCTACTGGTACAGTGAACACTATTCGGGTGATGGGCATACCAAAGCCCTTTAACAAAGACATTTTACCCCCTTAATATTTTGAAATTAAAAAAAACAGACTGATTTGATCTTTGCTTAGCATAGGAAACCGAAAAGTCTCATGACTCTATCCCATTTGGGTACAGGTTTTATGTTGGATTTATTTAAGCTTTAATGGTTTTTTCCACTATTATTGCTAATTTAGTAAGGTTCTTTCACATCTCTATTGATATTGATGTATAATAAACTGCAAATATTTAAAGCGCATAATTTGATGAGTTTTGCCATATGTATACTATGAAACTGTCTCCACAATCAGGGTGATGAGCATATTCATCACTCCCAAAGTTTCCTTGTGCTACTTTGTCATCCTTCCTTGCCCACTCCCACTCCTCCCTCCTTTCCCCCGACCCCTGCTGGTAACCACTGGTCTGCAGATTTGCTTTCTGTCACTATAGACTAGTTTGCATTTTCTAGAATTGTATATCAATGGAATCATACAGTCATCTTATTGTCTGGCAGTACTGATGTACATATCCTTTTAGTTCCAGTTCAGACATCATAAGAGATCTTCTAGAAGAAGAGGAAGCCTGGGAAGCATCACATAAGTGAGTTCTCATAATCAAGAAATAAACCTGTACTTTGACCTGAGAAGTTATACTTCCATACATCTGATTTTTAAACAAAAAAATATGTTGCTTTCTGATGTAAGAAAGTAGTAATCCACATGCAAGGTAAAGATTTCCATTTCACTACTTGTTTCTATATATTTCTGCTTAGATATGGAATCCCATTGCAATAATGCCTGTTACTTATCAGAAGTTATTAATATAAGGACAGATTGTTCCTGTGGGCAATTTATACAGTCATACATTGCTTAGTAATGGATGTTCACTGCAGCCCCCTGGGCCAGCAAGTTTTCTGTTCTTTCCTTAGCAATTGAAAAGCTTATGTCTCACAAGAGAGAGGCATGCAGGAAGCAGGCAGGGCTTTCTGCCTGTCCCCAGCAGCCACCAAAGTGGACTCTGTCCGTTCACTGGCCCTGCTCCCCATCTGTCTCATGAGCACCTGGTGTGGAAAAGAGCTTGCAGGTGACACGCACTCTCCCTGTGTCAGGGGCCTGCAATACTAGCCCGTACTTAAGAATTGAGGAAATCTTAGCAGATTCCTTCTTACCTGGTTGTCCAGCAGCCACCTGCTTCTCCAGTGCTTTCTCTGCCAAAAGTGAGAGAATTTGTGTGACCCGTCTCTCTTTGATGGGGCTTATTTTTCTTTAGAATTTTGTTTTCTTGGTTACCTTACAACCTCACTTCTCTGTCAGCATCAAGAAGAGTTATGGTTTTGTTAGACTGTCTGGCTTTTTTTTGTTAGGGTGGGAACAACTTTTGTTTTTAAAGCTTTCTACATGTTAAGTAGAAGCATAAAAGTGCTAGATTTTGATTCAGAAGAGAGGGGCTCACTTCCTGGCTCTCTCACTGTGATCTTTGCTACTTCTCTGTGTTCTCATTTATAAAGTGGGAAGAATAGTAATAGCAATAATAATAATCATCATCATAGATTCGTCAGTAGAGTAGAGGGCTGTTTGGAGGTTTTAATGAAATAATGCATGCGAGAGCACTCGTAAACTAGACACTGCTGTAGAATAATGACTGTTACTGTCTCGGATGCCATTTCTTTTTTTTTCCTGTTTTCAGAAATGATCTTCAAGATACAGAAATAAGTCCAAGACAGAATCGCCGCACAAGAGAGGCTGAAAGTGCTGAGATTGAACCGAGAAATAAGCGTAATAGGAATTAGTGTGAGCTTTTACTGACTTTTTTAATGCAGTGATCAGAATATGGTACTTTTTGTTGCCATATGTAGAGTTCATATTTATAAATGCCCAAGGAAAGATGTTAAATTGTAAATATTATGATTAGCTTATTTTCATTCTTTTCTGCCTTTCTGGGGAAGAAAAAGGTTACAAAACATCCTCACCTGATTGGTTGCCTCCTGCCTCTAAAACATCTCTGCCTAAAAGTGCTGACATTGACGTCCACAGGTTCACCGGCTTGCGGAGTGGGCAGACTCTTTGGCAGGGGGTTTGATTTGGTTTGATTTCTAGATGTCAGAATGTCCTTAAGGCAGTCTCCTTCTCTTCCAAGGAGAATGCAGCTTGAGAAAAGGGTTCTTTCTTAATCTCTTTACCATAAGAAGCAGTTGAGGAGTTAAGAGTACCTGTATTTTTGGAAAGGCAGGATGTCGTAATTCACATCCTTGGTGTGTGTAAGTGTGGGTGCCAGTCTACCCACATGCCTGTATTGCACCAGTTCCATGGTGATTGTTGCTGGAATTTAATGCAGCAGTTTGTTAGAACTCTGTTTACACATTACTGGGGAGTAGGATGTTATAATTTAAAGTTACACTGGTCACAGAGTCACAATAACTTTCAAACAATGGGCATATTCTTCTGAAATAGCACTTAAAAATCATTACCGTTATTGTATCTTTTCATTTGGGTCAGTCAGATCTTTAACACTTTGAACCCCAGCTATTAAACAAAAAGTATGCAATAAATGGATTTTTGTAAATGAATAGACTCCCTATCAATTTTGAAACAATGTCCTTAAAACAATATCCTGTGAATAGCTGGGTACTGGCTAGAAATCACTGGAGTGGGTTGGTCAGAAATCGCTGACTGTGTGCAAAACGTCCACCAGTTGCCAGTTCCTTCCAGAGTTCCTAATGCCTCTCTTTCGCATTTCGGAGCCAGCCTCCCCGCCCCGCCCAACCCAAACATATCAGCTTTCAATAATGTGACAGCAAATGCGGCAATGTTAAGACAACAAGTTTATGAACAGGCCAGGTTCAACATTTGTGATTTCTGCTTTGCAAAGAATGTCTCCATTGACTTTGGCTTTTTGGTTCGCTTTGGGATTTCTGATAATGCGTGGAGTCTCACTGTGGCTGAGAGTTTAGTATTTTCACACTGAAATCTGGCCATTTGTATTCTTTATGAGTTCCTTGAGCTTCAAATGGCTGTAGAAGAATTTATCATAATCATTTCATCTTCTTAATATCATGAGTGGTGCATTAAGGAAACTAAAAGCAGCACCACTCACCAAATCTGGTGGATCTGGCAAGTTTTAAGTAAATATAGACTGGTGGAAAATGTAGTTAAAACAAGGTGGAAATAAAGTATTAGACAGCCATGTGGGGCATGGGAGAGGGAGATCAGAGTGTCAACACATTCTGAAGCCCTTGGTATTGGTGCTGTTTGGGAGGCACTGCTGTACTTGACACGCGAAGTCGTGGATCTGTTTTAAGGACAGCCCTTAAAGAACAACCAAGTGTTTCCCTAGCCAGAAAACAGGCTTCAGGAAAACCTGATAAAACTATTATGAGGCAGAAGAGGTTAGAAAAACAACTTAGGAAAACCACAGTGAATAGAAAGCACAAAATAAGATGGTCCTATAGCCCCAATATATCAATAATCACTATGTATATGTAAACGATTCAACTCCCAATAATAGCTAACGTTTATTAAATGTGTAGTACGTGCCAGGGCCCAGGACTTTGTCAGTGTTAACTCATTCAGGTATCGTGGCAACCCTGTGTTTTACAGATAAGGAAGCTAGGACACAAGACATAATTCAACAGTAATGGGTGACAGTTTCTCAGATTAGATTTCAGAAAATGAGCAATCTAGCTTTATGCAGCTTACAGGAAACATAGAAAGCAAAAAGGTAAGGAAAAGACACCGGACAAAGCTAATTAAGTGTAGCAATGATTATAACAAATGAGCCATATGTATTACTTTCACTTCATTGTGAATTAGTGAAAACTTGTTACGAGAGATTGGGAATTGGATTAGTTTTTAAGAAGGGATTTAAGAAGTTTTTAAGAAGGAATTGTGGTTTGCATTAACAGAAAGTAGAGAGAATGCCAGAGACATAAAATGATCACGGCTCCTGCCACATTGGTGGGTGAGGGGGGAGGCAAGGGACAGTTGTCTCTGGAGAGAGCTGCAGTCCAGCTGTGCAGGAGCTGGGTTCCCCCTTTCTTTCCTCTCGGTGTGCGCCTCTCCCTGCAGGAACGCCACACCAAGGGCTGCGGTTGCTAAAGCACCTCCTCTGGTGTGCCGTTCTCTCACCCCACTTCCGTCAAAATCCCCACTCAGTAAAGGGGAAACAATGCCGTTAGATGAGTATTCATTTAATGAATGTGGTGTTAGGGGCAATGATAAGGGATGTACCAGGAAGAAGCATTCCCTGCCCAAACAGCTTCCTCTCTGACTAGTCCAATTCCAGGAGTGGGTCACTTTTCCCTGCCTAGGCCTCTGCTTCCTCATCAATAAAATGGGGTATTTAACTAGAATCTAGAATGTCAGAGCTAGAGGGGACCTTAGCTGTCTTCTAGTTTGATCCCCTCACTTAACAGGTTGGAAAGCAGATTAAGTGAGAGCTAAGACTTAGGGTGTCTCCTGGCTGTAATGTCGCCAGTATCTGAGTCTCAGGTGGAACTTCTGGCTAAGACGGCTCTGGCGTGGGGCGGAAGGGAGTGGCAGTCCTCTCAGGGTGCCCTGCCTCTGAGTAGGACCTGCACTGAAAGCAGCCTGGGAAACCAGTCCTCCGGCCTAGAGGACAGGAGGGACGTGCTTGGATGTTTCTATCCTCAAGATTCATCCACCTTGTAGCGTATGATAGGATCTCCTTCTTGCAGGGTGAATAATATTCCATTGTATGTATGTGGCACATTTTCTTTATCCATCCACCAGTGGGCATTTGGGTTACTTCTGCCTCTTGGCTGTTATGAATAATGCTGTCATAAATATGGGCGTTCAGATGTCTCTTCGAGATCCTGCTTTCAATACTTTGGGATGTATACCTAGAAGTGGGATTGCTGGATCATAGGGTAATTCTAGTCTAATTTTTTGAGGAACCCTCATACTGTTTTTCCACAGCAGCTGCACCATTCTGCAGTCCCACCAACAGTACACAAGTACACTATGTCTACATCCTCACCGAGGGTTTTTGACAGTGACCATCCTGATGGGTGTGAGGTGACACCTCATTCTGGTTTTGATTTGCATTTCTCTAATGATTAGTGAGGTTAAACATCTTTTTATATTGGACATTTGTATATCTTCTTTGGAGAAATGTCTTTGCAAGTCCTTTGCTCACTTTTAAATTAAGTGTTTTTGCTTTTTTATTGTTGTTTTAGAACTTTCTTTGATCTGTCTTTACCCACCACATCCTAACCATCACTAAGATTTATGACTCTTTTATCATCAGAATGTGTCCTTTATCTGTCCACTCCTTAGCTCCTCCACTGCTGCCCCATTAATGAAGCCCCCGTCATCTCTTGGTGAGGCCACGGTTCTAGCCTCCTGACTGGCCTCTCTCCGTCCACACCCCAGTGGTGGATTCTTCCCACAGCAGCCTTCTTCTAGAAATGTAGCTCAGCTATTACTCTCCTCCTTCAAGTCCCCCAACGACTGCCCAATATATTACAAATAAACTCAGCTTCTTACCATGACCTAAGTGCCCTGGATGGCCTGGGCTGCATCCCCCCCTGGCCTGTGTCCTTCCACTGTCCTGCTGGAAGCACAATGTCTACTTAGACATTAGGAAACTGATGTTTCTGTCCTCCTGTTTTTTTTGTTTTGTTGTCTATCTCTGCTCTGACTATAAGGATTCAGAAATGAGTTGCCCCATCCCTGCTCTAGGGGCAAATCCTAATTGGTCTAAGCCAATCATGGTGGTTCCATTCCCCTTGCCAGAGACTGTCTAAGGCGACTGTATGTGTTGCAAGTCTGTGAAGGACATGACGGGGGACTTCTGGGAAACGCTTTTATGCTGGTAAAAGAAACACACAGGGAGAGCTGCCCCTTCCTTACACTCGATGCCGTGGCAGCTGCATGCGAGGCCTGTGAACGCAGCAGGCAAGTGCAGTCTAACTGAATCAACCTCTGTCTCCTGTCGGTCAACCTTAAAGCCTATTTTAGGGTGCAACCCTAAAACCTATTATTAGGAGAACCTCACTTTCCTGGCATTTGGGGTACACGGAGCCAGGACTGTTTCCTGGACCGTAGGACTGCTCACCTTAGCAGCGAGTTCACCCCAACTCTGAGACACTTCCCAAAGGTCTTGTGATGAATGTCCTGCTTGTCACTCATGTGAAGGGATAGGGAATAAAGCAGGTCAGCCAAGGTCTATTCTTTTCTGTTGTCCCAAGTGAGTCAGGGCACAAACAGACAACAGTGCCAGTCTGGTCCCTGGACATGAGCTGACAAGTGTGACTCAGAGCTGGAGACAGAACAGGAGGAGGCAGGATGCTGAGCTCTTAAATATGCCCTGGAAAGAGCCTCATCCTTCAGGGTCAAGAGCCCAAGAGAAATAGTCCTCCCTAGTCTTCGTGGGGAAGGAGGGTAGGGACCCTCGCTGGTGATCTCAGTGTAGACTTGGACTCCTGTCTTTCTTTAGTGGACCCAACTTTTGGAAATGCCCCATCTAGACTCTCTTCACAACCCTTAGTGTCTTGCAAGAATATAGGATTTAGGCTAAGAAGACCTGCATTAAGATTCTAATGCTATTACTGGATCCATCTTAGTTTAATTATAATTTGGGGCTATCCTTTCTGATTTTCAATTTTTGTAACTATGAAATGAAGCTGGTGGCAATACCACTATCATAGAATTTTTGGAAGTATTAAGAGACAGAATGTGTATGAAATGGAGTGTAGCAACAGCAATTTATGGGCCATCTACTATGTGTTAGGCTCTGTAAGTAAAAAGATAAATAAGAATTCTTCCTTGTCCTTAACAGGCTTACAATCTAATGGAGAAAACGGTTTATAAAGTATCGGCCATTAGCGCTACTACCCGGAGTTCACAGATGTGAAGGTCAAGTAGGATTTTCTTAGCATGTGATTGTCTTAGTTGTGTTGCTATCACAAAATGCTACAGAAAATACCAAATTTCTATATGTAAATTTATTTCTCTCAGTTCTAGAGGCTGGGAAGTCCAAGATCAAGGTGCTGACAGCTTTGCTTTCTGGTGAAAGCTGCTCTCTGCTTCTAATATGTAGAACATACCTGGCACTTAGTAGATGCTCAATAAATATTAGTTGACTAACTGACTAGGTGTTGCTGCATGCTCTGGAGGGGATGGACACTGTGTCCTCCTCACACGGTGGAAGGCAGAAGGGCACAAAGAGGATGAATGCTGTGTGAAGACTCTTTGTGAGGGCCGTAACCCTGTTCACAACGGGAGAGTCCTGATGGCCTGATCACCTCCTAAAGGCCCCACCTATATTATTGTGTTGGAGATGAAATTTCAACATGAGTTTTGGAGGAGACACAAACATCCAAACCATAGCAGGGGTGCCTGACCCAGCGTTGCTGCCATGCCTGGGCAGGCAGGTGTGGTACAGATTGTGAGACCTCTGTGGGCCAGGACCTTGTCTTCTAGGCTGCGTCGGCATTTCTTCCATGACGTTTTTCATGGCCAAGCTTTGGGCATTTTTACTTTTGAGCTGGGGAGTGATGATGTCCTGTTTCTCATTTGCAAAGCCTCATACGTGGGTTGAGAAGAGCAGGGACTGAGGAGCATGCGGGGGTCTGGAGCGTGGAGAGGGGTCTTAGGCCTCCCCCACCGGCTGCAGAAACTCTGCGGGGACACGCGGCATGCAAGGGGAGCGTCCCTCGGGCGGAGCCTCGGCATCTGCTCCTCTCCTTCCCGCCAGCTGGAGACAGGCTCTCCGCCTTGATAAAGGAAGGATAAAGATTTGCTTGTTTAGCAAAACAGTCTAGTTAGGGTTGTTTCAAACGTTTATTTTTTTAAAAAAATCAAAATCCTTTTTTTTTCCAATGGAAATCTACTTAGACAAGGAACATGTAAAACAGATCACCATGGAGTGCTCTTGGTTGGTGCTAGTTTTGGGGGGTAGGGTACCCTGCCCATTCAACCCACCCTCTCCATGGAGGCCCTTAAGGCTTCTTGCTGGAAGCCCGAGGGCTCTGGTGAGCACGGCTGGAAGCCCACAAGTGAGACTAACTCCAGCTGGACGGTGTAGGTGAGGTGCCTGTGTGTACTGTTCCTGTGTGCACGGAGTGCTGTTGAGGGTTCCCAGCCCTAGGGAATCTCCCTGGGCAGCCATGTGTTAGATGCCTAAAGTTCCATCTCTTGGGGGCTTCAGAGGTTTCTGGTCTGCCCAGGATGCCCCCGCCATGGAAATGTAAGCATTTCCGGGCAAAATCCAGCGAGTACGTGAGCAGTTTCTACTCACATTCGCTCACCTCGTCGTTTAGCCAACTCAAATTTATTGAGCATCTGTGAAATGCCAAGTATGCTCTGCACAGTGGAGATGTGGTTCTGAATGAAGCAGGAACCCCCACCTTCCCTCCCAGAGCCTGCATTCCAGTAGGGGACTATGACCAACAGCTGGGCCCTGGAGGTTGGGGGTGCAGTGCAGGGCAGGCTGTGCGGGAGTGCGCCGCAGTCTGCTGGGCCTGCCTCCATGTCACTGCCCTGCTCAGCTGGGGCTAAATAATGTTCGGAGTCAGACCAGTTTGGCAGAACATCTCTGCCAAACGTTGGAGTCAACTGGTTTGAACACCGTCCTCTTGAAGTCCCTGGGATCCAGTGGCAATGACTCAGGGGCCACCTGGGAGCAGAGGGAGGAAGAGGTGGGAGGGGCAAGGAGAGACTACCGAGCACTTCACTAGGGTCTAACTCAGGGCTTCTCAGACTGCGCTGCATGTTAGACACCTTGGGGGCCTTTAAAAATCTGGATGCCCAGCTGTGCCCCAGACCTATTAAATCAGGTTGTCTGGTGGAGAGTTTTTGGCCTCAATAACATAAAAATACTCCTTGGGTGCATACAGTGTACGGGCAAGATTAAGAACCACTGAACAAACCTGTGTAATAGGTCTAGGTCAGATTTTTCCGAAAGTGCTGAAAGTTTTCCTGGGTAGTCAAGACATTTAGACAGTGTTCTCTACCTTTAGCTGGTATCGGACTCACCCTGGGAGCTTGGTAAAAATATACAGGCTGAGCCTGTCTCTCCTGCATCAACAAGCTGGGGGCCTCTGTGCTTTTTGTGAGCTCTCCAGGGGACCCTGATACACACCAAAGCTGAAGACCCACTGGGGGAAGAGAATGTCCCACAGCAGGAAGCACAAGGATGTCACCAGAGGCAGTTCACAAATCCAGGATCCCTTGGGCCTGAACCAGAAAGGCAGGTAAGGATTTGTATGCAGATTTTACTGTTGCCAAGTTCTACCTCCTACATCACTGTGTTGGAACTTAACCCCTTGTAAGATATTATTGGCCTCATTTTACAGATGGGGAAACTGAGGCACAAAGATATGAGGCAACTTGCCCAGGCCACATGGTATTCAAACCCCCAGTGTTTCCTTTCCTGCAGGGACAGTTATGGTTTTTCTTTTGTGACCCAGGAATCTGTTACGAGGAGCACCAGATGGTTCTGTTCGTCTCTTACGACACTCTCTTTGTCCTTCGAAGTAGCTCCGGAAGTCCATGCTCGGAGACTCGATCCCGTGCTCACGAGAAAATGCTCTTGGCTTCTCTCTCCTGTTCACTGGCCCCTTGCCTCTTATCCTACTGAGTGGTGGCTCTCAGCGCCCTCCTTTCCCCTGGAACCTTGAAATTAACCTACTTGAAAATCTAATGAGCAGGATTTTTAGTGTTAAAATGCAGTTTGGTAGAATTACATGCCCCTTATATTCTGCAAGCATTTTCCCCTTTCTAAGTACCTTTGCAACTGCAAAAATCCAATGTTGACTGTAGAGATTGTATAATATTTGCTTTTAGTTTGAAATTCTACATGATCCAAGTACTTTGGGCAATCGCCTAGGAAAATCTAAACTAAGAAATGGGACAAAAGAGTGGAACAGTGTTCTCATTAAAGAATGCATTTTCTTCCGGGCTTAATGTGATCAAAATGAAAGTCTACTTATTAGACTTCAGACACACACATTTTCAGGAAATTTATTATGTGCCACCAAGTGCAGCTCTATTTTATATCTGTACATGTAAGTATCAAAGGAGGAGCCTTCATTCCTAGTTCTTGACAAACATGAAATTGCTTTCAAGAAAACTCATGCAAAAGCAATTAAGTTATGAATGGCTTTGGCAGCCACCGTCCTGCATTATTAATTCTGTAATACAGTCCACCTCCTCCTCATTCATATTTGATGGGAAGCCTGTGTGGTCAAGAGGGAAGCCCAGCACGGTGCTCACGAAGTTGTTTGTAAGGTTTCAAGACACTGGTGCTGCCTTCCTGCATTCAGGGCTGTGCTCTTCCTTCCCTCAGAGACCTCACTTACCTTCGAGATAGCAGCTGCTCTTTTGGAAGTCAGCAGCAGACATGATAAGTCACCTGCAGAGTTCTCAAAAGAGAACAGAATAAGCTTTGAATGTCATTTGGAATGTGCCGCATTTCCTCGGTGGTGGCCAGGGGCTGGGAGTACAGAGCATTTAGTGGGGAAGGGCCCTGCAGTTGCACCTGAGGAGGAGGACTGGACCACACCAGAGGGATTCCACCACTCTGACCAGAGGACAGGAGTGACCCGTCCTAGCTCTCCTGCACCCACTTGGTTGTCCGTCCCTGAATGCCCACAGGTCGGCCTGAAGCAATAGGATCATGAGTTGCCCAAGAGTGGGAAGTGAGTGAACTGGGTGTCCATCATCTCCAGGTGTCCAGGGACAAAGTGACAATTCCACGTAGTCTGTCTCCAGTGAAGAACACAGAGCACCAGTCTCCATTCAGTCCTCTTACTCAAAGATCTTTGTTCAATATCCGTTCACGTGCCTTCCCTCCAAGAAAAAATATGGGCAGCTTGGAATAGTGGGACCCGCCATCCATGTCAAGTGTTTGCTCAGCTCCTTGGTGACCCATGGCTCAGCTCCCTCCTGGTTCCTGGCACCCCCACTCCAGAGATGCTCTTGCCTCCCTCCTTACTTGTCCCCGCACTGCGAGATCAAGACAGGATGGGACAAAGGATGTTACTTGGTAGAGGTCACTTGGACAGGACAGGTAGGAGGGAACCCACAAGTGCCTGCTGTTCCCACATTTCCTTCGAAGCAAGGAAGTGCAGGGGGCTCCCTTTGTGTTGGTTGCCAGGCTGAGAGATTTGGCTGACTCTGGTACCCTGGCCACTGCTGGGGGGACCCATTATTAGCCAGTTACTCACCGGTAATGCCCAGCGGGACTAGAACCAACCACTTCTACTGACCTTGAGATCTACATTCAGATATTTCTGGTTCAAATCCTGGCTCTACCACAACAGACGAGCTGCATGACTTTGGGAAAGTTATTTAATCTAATATTTCATTTCCTCACCTGTGAAACGAAAATGCAGTTGACCCTTGGGCAGCATGGGTCTGGACGGCGCAGGCTCATTCGTACACAGTGGCAGGGCCAACAGCGGGCCTTGAGTATGCGCAGACTTGGTGACATGTGGGTGGCCCCGGAGCACACACTATGCGTAGGCTGCGGGATGACTGTGATCACAACCACCTCGTGATCCATCGGAACACACCTCATGTGAAGTACTTAGCAGGGTGCCTGAAATGCAAATCTTCAGTATATTGTAGCGATTCATCATTATCATCATCATTGTCATTATCTTACTGGAAGCAACAAACCCATGAAGCAGGACCCAGGAGAGAGGATGCCGGCAAATGGAATAAATGCTTGGCCACTCAACCCTTTGCTTGTCCCTCCTGCAGATTTGGCACTAAACTACCATGACCCACCTAGAAGCCAGAGAGCAGGGAGTCCACTGACGAGGCCTGTGAATGTCCACTCCGGGGCACAGGGCCTGGTGGAGAGGGGTGGAGAGTGCGTCTGGGTGGACAAACAACCCCTTGAGCACACCTGCCCAGTTATGACTGTTTTCCACATACATGTGGGCACGTCCGGGCTCTCTGTCCGCACTGCGCCGCTGATCTGTGTGTCTGCACTTGCATGCTGCTTTGATCACTAAAGCTTTAAATGTACCTTCATACTGGGGAGGACAAGTCTCACCTTGCGTTTCTTCTTCAAGAATGTCTTGGCTGTTCTCTGCCTTTTGTTCTTCCACTTATATTTTAGAATCAGCTTGCCAATATCCATGAAAAACTCTACTGGAATTTTGGTTAGAGTTGCAATGAACCTCTAGATCAATTGGAAGAGACTTGACATATTTACAATATTGAGTCTTCCTACCAAAAGATGGGGTTTATGGTTCCACGTACTTAGGTCTTATTTAATATATTTCTCAATAAAGTTTTACCATTTTCTTTATACATGGCTTCCATTTCTTTTGTTAGTTTTTTTTTCTAGGTACCTTCTATTTTTGTTGCTATGGTAAATATCTTTTTTTTTTTTTTTTTTTTTTAAATAGAGATGGGTTCTTGTTATATTGCCCAGGCTGGTCTCAAACTCCTGGGCTCAAGCAATCTTCCTGCCTTGGCCTCCCAAAGTGTTGGGATTACAGGCATGAGCTACCAAGCCTGGATGGTAATATCTTTTTTAAAAACAAGTTATTTTCTGCCTGATGCTTATATATAAAAAATGCAATTATTTTTGTCTATTTTAGACTGAGCGACTTTACTAAATTATCTCAGTAATTCTAATAATTTCTCTGAGAGTTCTTTGGAATTTTCTATGCAAATAGACATATCACCTATAAATAGGTGATATAAATAAATTTCTTTATTTTTTAATCTTCTGCACTGTATAGGACTTCTAGTAAAATGTAGAAGTTGGTATTAGCAGATATCCTTAACTTGCTCCTGGTTTTAAAGGGAGTGCTCTTAATATTTCAACATTAATTATGATGTGTAGGTTAAGGAAGTGCCCTTCTATTCCTCTTTCTTAAAGCATTTTTGTTTTTAACATGGATATTGAATTTTGTCAAATGCTTTTACTGCACTAATTGAGGTTATCATAGGAGTTTTCTTCCAACTGCATTTGGAATGGTCCCATTCGTAATTGCTCAATTCTTATTCCATTTTTCAGAGCTCCCCAAAATCTCCCTGGCTATTCCCCACTCACATCATAAGGAGTTCCTTCTCTTCTCTCTTCATTTGATAATTAGTCTCTGAGCATGGGACCATGTATTATTCACTTATGCATCCTCCAATGCCCGGCACCCTGGAACATAGTGCTGGTTGAATTATGGAGTGGGTCTGTCTTATGGCACTTAATAATTTTGATTTTGTAGTTTCTTGTCTTTGGGTCTTTGCTTCCTGTCTGGACTGGAAGCTCTCAACGGCAGGTCCACGTCTGGCTACTCTCATTGTTCTTTCAGGACCTGGCGTCCGCCTGATTCAGAGCCCTGTTCACTGACTGAATGAATCCTTGCTCTCTTTGGTAAACTCTGCTGCTAAAACTGTCAAACCAGGCTTCCAGGAGCAGCCAGTCTCTCCTCAGGGTTGCCTTTGTAGGGAGAGGTTTGCCTCACTCACCCTCAGGGAGCCAGGCCAGGGCTGATGGCTAAGGGCAAAAGAATTTGCTCCTTTGTTTCAGATTAATTTGTAAAAAGTGATTTTGCAATAGTCTGGGCTCGACTGGGCCAGGGGTGAAGGATGGACAAAGAAGCCATAAAGAGCATTCCTTCCCTCTCATAGCAACGGAAGCAAGGACGGGGCAGCGTGCCAGGGCGTCAGCCATTGATGTGTCTTTACTGAGCCCTTGCTTTGTGCCAGCTCTGTGCCTTGTGGAGGCAAGAGAGACGTGCCGGTCTCATTCCTGAACACTTAGGATTTATTTTGCACCTTGGAAACAGAAATTCACATTTGACAAGTTGCTGTTTACTCATCTGTGCTTTTTACTCATCTGTTCATTTGTTCACTTAGCACTTCAAAGCCCTGACTACGTGGCAGGTATCGTGCTAAGCAAGAGGGGATCTGGGGGTGAAGAGACGCCACACTGTCGCTGGGCTGCGTGGCTGAGTGAGGGAGTGGGCCGTGTAGACAGCTCGGGCACACGGTGATAGACGTGGTGGTTGAGGTAAGTTTTGAAGTGCTGGGTGGGGAGCAAAAGGATACATGACCTTCGGGGGGAGAAATGAGTGGGCTAACAGGACAGAGATTGGTGCAGACGTTCTCACTAGGGTGAGAGAAAAGGACGAATGTGGAGTTGCCGACTCGAAGAGCACGGTAAGTGGGGAGTGATGATGACGACTAGAGTTTAGGGGCTGGAAGGAGGATGGGGGGGAAGGAGGCAGAAACCAGGGTCGGAAGACCCTTAATTCACAGTGAGAAGATGTAGGAGCCGTATCCTCAGGGCCTCGAAAGTCATCTAAACGTGTCAGTAGGGGAATAATGTGATCCGATTCGTACTTTAGAAGGCTGCAAATGGTCAGAGCACAGGGAGTGGATAGGAAGAGAAGAAACCAGAATGAGGAAGACACATGAATACGAGTGTTTGAGCTGAGCCTTGAAGGATGGATGGGAGGGTCGCCTGGGGAAGGATGAGAGAGGGTGGCGTTCCAGGCAAGGGCAAGGGCAGAACCTCTGGTATAGGATTGGGAAGCTCTTGGGGGGGGGGGAGTGTCAAGGGGCCGGTGAAGAGATCAGGCTGATTGGAACCCAAGGAAGATCACAAAGTTTGAAAGTGGGTGGTACGCATTGGGTGGGGCATATCTAGAGTTTGGAAACCTGTAAAACCAAATGAGAAAGCATCCACCAAAGACTCCAAAATCTTAGGGATTGGAGATGTAGCAGAAGGTAGTGGCAAGAGATTAGTTGGAGATGAGAAACACTAGATTCTAGACTCTGCTCTGCTATGTGACTTTGAGCAAGTTATTTCTCCTCTCTAGGTCTCAGTTTTCTCACTTACAAAATGAAAAAGCTGGACTAGATCTCTCCCAGCAGTGGTATAGGATGTCAGTCCCCAGCTTCTATCTTTTCGTTCACTAGTGTGTTTGTACTGACCCCCGCCCCAGCCACACTCACTGCCTGACTGCATCCTGCCAAGCTCCATCTCATCCAAAGGAAGCAGAATTTGTAGATGAGACAGCACAAGACAAAAATAAGCATAATACCAATCCTCAAAAAAATAAGGAAAGCTATTAGAACATGAAGCAGGGATAAACAGTGATGAAGATGATACCAGACAAGGAAAACCTAGTAAGTGTAATAACAGACTCAATACATAAGTTGAATAACAGAAAGTAAAAAGCTGAAGAATAACGTATCAGTGAGCTTTGGCTGGGTAACAAACTACTGCCAGACTTAGTGGCTGAAAACAGTAGCCTTTCATGACTATTCACTGTTTACATGTCAAGTGGGCCGTGCTGTTGATCTGGGTCAGACCCAGTTAGTCTCAGCGAGCTTGCTCATGCATCTGTGGGCAGCTGGAAGGTCGGGTGGGAGCGGCTAGCTGGTTTAGAATCATCTTATTCCCATGCCTGACAACTGTATGCATGTCAGCTGGGACAGAGGAGCTGACTGGGCCACCTGTCTTCTGTGGCTCAGTAGGCTCACCACGGCGTGTTTCCGTGGTGCCGTGGTTTGGATGTGTCCTCCCCATGTTGAAACTTGTTGAAACTTGATCCCCATTGTGGACATGGGACCTTTAGAACTTCCAGAACTGTGAGAAATACATTTCTATTGTTTACAAATTACCCAGTCTGTGGCATATTGTTACAGCAGCACAGGCAGCTAAGACACGTCGTGATGGCAGGATTCTAAGAGAGAAAGTGAAAGTGTACAAATGGCCAGAGTACGTCACAAGGCCAGGCAAGAGTCAAAGCTGGGAAATAGATGCTGTCTATTGATGGGAGGCAAAGTAACGCTACAGATGGCACAGAGGACAAAATGAAGGGCTGCGGGACATTACGTCGAACTCTCTGGCCAGAGTTGTTCACATTCTTCCCACTTGCATAGGCTTACGCCCACTCCAGCATCCAAAAAAACTCTCCTCAAACTATGACGTCAAGCTTGAAGTCATGCTTGGATCTGATGATCTGTATCGGGGTTCAGCGAGACTTCTCAAATGTGGTTCCTTTGCATTTGGAGACCCGTGAACCAAGAAGATAAGTTGTCTGATCCACACATACCTAAAACGCATTAGTGGGACAGGTAAATGATAAATGTAGTGGACACTCTTATTCGAAGGGAGAAGAACCAAAAGGAAATAGCTCTCACTGGTCTATAGCAACACAAATGCAGCCGGGCTTCTGTTAAAAGTTCTTCCTACTTAGGAGTAGGAAACATTCCTTGACTGGATCTAGGTTCTGCTCCCTGAGAATGGCTTCCTAGTCTATTTTTTTCCTCTGGCTTTTGGGTCCACCTTCTGGGACTCCCATGAAAGGCCTCATTTGCAGCGAGGCAGCTTTCTCAACCTGATTCCTGTCTCTAGAAAGTGTCAAGTCCAAGTCGGGATGGAGCAGCCTCTGCTTTTTTTTTTCTTTTTATTGTCAAGGGAAGTGAGCCAGGCAGGAAAATGAATTTTGTCACCAACTTCTGCGCAGAAATGGAAAGAAAAGGGCCTCTACTTTACTCGATGACTTTAGGGAAATGGAAAAGAGACATCAGCTTCATGACACACCAGAGCTGCGGCCGAGCAACGCTTTCCCAGGAGCGTCTTGCTGGGTGAGCCTGAGCACGTCACTGCAGAGTGGCAGCCCTGCTTTGCCAGTGGAGTCTGGCGAAGGGGGAAGCCAGACAAGGAGAGGGGGCGGCAGATGCCACCACCCCCAGCCCTCCTGCTGCTCTTCCCTGCAGCCGGCAGAGAGAATCACACACCAGCATGGTGGTGGAGAGATGGGACTTCTAGAGTCAGATGCCCATGGATGGGGTTGCACCCACCACCCTTGCCAGCTTACCCTCTCTGGGCTTCAGTTTCCTTGCCCATGGAATCGTGGCAGTGGTGCCCACTTTGTAGGACTGAGTAAGGATTGAACGCCTACCTCACTGATATACAGTAGGCACTAAATAAGTGGTGGCTCTTGTTGTGATGTTTACTGTCATTACCTGCTCTTACTCTTGGAGAGAGGATGTTTTCAATGCACAGAATGTGGCAGCAATCCCCAAGCGGATCTAACTGAACCCAGAGTGAGCAATGACTTCCTGGAACAGCATCTGGGCTAGCTCATCGCTGCAGCTAGGGTGCTGTGATTTGCCAGTTGTCTGGGCTATGACCAGACACTTAAAAGAAAAGATGGCCTGGAGCTGGGACCCAGTGGAGTGAGGCAGGACCATGCACAGCGGGGCAGAGAAGGGAGGATCTAACAGCCAGAGCCTGGTGGGCATGAGCTGGGCCGACACCCCGTGGAAGGCGCTGGCCGTTTCCTGAGGCCGCACGTGGTTAGACAGCACTGAGTCCCACCCCTCACTTCAGACTCCACGAACCAGGGGCCCAGAGAGTGGAGGGACTTACTCAAAGTCGGGGTGCTGCTGGCCTTAGAACCGAGGGCTCCTGAAAGTTGGGGGCCGGCTGACATTAGAATAGAGGCTTCTGACCGCCAAGCCCATTGCTCCTATCCTTCAGGGATGCATGATTAATCGCAGTGAGTTTGCTATGACAGATCACAATTCTCTAGATTTATTTGTTTATTTGAACTGAAGTGTCCTCTCTGCAGTCATCAGGCAGAATCGCGGAGGAGGCCTGGAATGCCTGTGTCTTCAGCCTCCCTTTCTCGTGCCTCTCCAGCCTCCGTCCTGCCTCCCCCTTCCCAGCTATCAGTCACCCAGGTCCCAGCTGCCCGGTCTCAGCCCCCTCCCCACGGTTCCATCATAGTGGTATTACAACAGTGATGTTTACTTTATGGGTTTTTTACTTATTTTCCATCCGTCTGCCCCTCACTTGGTTGTGAACTCTATAAAAGGATGGACTTGACTTGGGGCTGTGGTGCCAGCACCTGGAACAGTGCCCAGTACAGAGAAGGTCTCAGCAAATACCTGCTCAGGGAGCCAACCAACAAGCTCACTTAGACCGAGATGATAGAGCTTCACTCTGGCCCCCCCGTGGTGTGACATTGCTGTGGAGGCCACCCGAGGGGAGTAGGATGGGCTGAGAGCGGATGCTGGGATTTGCTGAGCTCTGAATGAGGACGAGGCACTGAGCGGGGTATTTAGTGCACATTATACACGATGAGAGCAGTGCTCAGTAGAGTCCCTGAGACAGGTTATTGCTCAATCCCAAACAGTCTCTGTTGAAGGAACTTAACGCATGGGAGAAATAAAAAGATTTTCAAGTCCGAGATGGTCCCTTCCTGGAGCCTCTCTTAGCACACTGCCTGTCCACAGGAGGGGCGAACTTTGGACACCAGGACTCCTCAGTAATGACCCAAGGAATTGTCATTGTCCAGGCGGGAGGTTTTTCAAGCCAGTGGAAGCTATGTGCAACTTTCACTACAGACATGCAGATGTGACTGGATGACCCTGTGTTAAGACTGAAGGAATGGCCGGGCGTGGTGGCTCACACCTATAATCCTAGCACTCTGGGAGGCTGAGGTGGGAGGATTGCTCAAGGTCAGGAGTTCGAAACCAGCCTGAGCAAGAGTGAGACCCTGTCTACTAAAAATAGATATTAATTGGCCAGCTAAAAATATATAGAAAAAATTAGCTGGGCATGATGGCTCATGCCTGTAGTCCCAGCTACTCGGGAGGCTGAGGTGGGAGGATCACTTGAGCCCAGGAGATTGAGGTTGCTGTGAGCTAGGCTAATGCCATGGCACTCTAGCCTGAGCAACAGACCGAGAGTCTCTCGAAAAAAAAAAAAAAGACTGAAGGAATTAAGTTATTGCCTTTTAAGTAGACCCTTTGAGGATTGTATCTCAAAACCAATTGTGAGTATGACTTTTTTCAAATAGATGTATAAGAAACCCATACAGTTTTCAATGGCGCTAAACATGCAAAAGTGCTGCCAGCCTAGATTTAGATTTGGACTGAGATCTAAGGTTGTTCAAATTGGACCCAGGGAGGCCCCAGGCAGCACCAGGAAACCAGCTGCATCTGTTGATTCTTGAAACACATTCTGTGCCAACAGCACGGCTGAAGTAGAAACCAGGACTGCGGAACGGGCCAGGAGAGGCTGCCCGTGCTTCTCACGTGTCCCATCTCTGTTGTCCCAGGGAAGGAAGCCTCTTCCCAGAGGCTCCTTCACTCCTGCCTCTGCTCTTCCCTCTCCTCGCAGAAAGGCAGAGGGAGGCTGAGGCCCGGATCGTCAGAGCCTCCGGTGAGGAACCTGAGATTCAGAGGGTGGAAGTTCTTCCTTTCAGAGGAGCTGGCACCAACGATCTGGCAGCCTGGAGCCCCGACCAGAGCCCACCGCTGCCTTCTTCAGAGTCTGATCCCCGGTGCTACAATGATGACCACAGATGTCAGCAAGAAAGCACCGCCTGGCCACCTTGGGACATTCTTCACATGCTCATCATTTGCTCCATCTCCAAACCCACCAGATAAATGAGAAGCCCTATTGCCAGCTGAGGAATCAGTCAGGAGCAGGGATTTGTCCAAGACCCAGGCCCAGAACCAGGTCCCCTTGACTCCAAACCCAGCGCTTCGCCCCTCTGCGTGCAGCTCCCTGACAGGGTTGCAGGGCCCAGCGCCAACCTCCCCTAGGCAGCTTGCTGGGGACTCCAGGACCATGCCACAGGCCGTTGAGAACTGCTGGCACTGGCCAGTGGCTCCTTCAGAAAGGAGCAAAAGCCCCCTGGAAAGGGCAAGAGGGGCCACAAGGACAGCTTTGCTCTGGACTCGCTCTGGCCATCTATCTGAAGGAACAGAATGCTTGCGTGCGGCTAAGGACACGCTTCTTGACCTTAAGAAATAAGCTCTTACGCTTTCAGCTTTAAAAAAGGAAAATCAAGTAATGTGCACAGCAGACATCACCCATCACTGAGGTCTGCTCTGTCATCCCTCCCTCAGTCTCAAACCTTCCATCTCTCAGCCTCCCCTGGGACCTGGCCTTCCCCGGCCCTACTCCTGAGCCTGCCCCACCCAAAGACTGGACCGCACTTGCCCCCGCTCCTGCCCTTCCTCCACCACAGCCCGGCTCTGTTCCTGCACTGTTCTTGAGCCTCATCCCAGCGTGGACACGGACTGCATCCCGCACCCAGATACCAAACCTCGCCCCCCATCCGAGCCCCGTACCCAGACCTACCACCATCCCCAGCACCACCAACTCATGCCTCCCCCAGACCCAAACACCGAACGTCACCCAGCCTCACTCCCACTGCCTCTTCGTGTCATTCATGGGCCCTGGGGCCGAGGGTGAAGTGGCCTGTTGTGCACGTCGCTGGGAAATTTGGTGAATGCTCATTTCATGATGGTTTCTTTTCGAGGCTGACTAAGTGTGGCTGTCCCTTTGTCCAGAGAGTCAAACTGGCTGCCTCAAAACAACACTACCCACAAATGATGCCAGCGGGTGAGAAGACACTGCTAGGTCTCCCTGGGCAGTCCCGTCATGCTCGGGTCAGAGGGAGGGAGTTAAATTTTGTCGTAGGTAAGTTGAGCAGCCACGTGAGTGATGCAGACGGAACCCGAGACAAGCACAGTCACTACTGCGTGTGACATGGCAGCCACCTCTGGCACGGCGAGTGCAGCCACCGGCCATGCATCTTTTCCAGCAAATGGGAAAGGTTCATTTTTCAGATCCAGTGGTGGTCTTTAGAACTCGGAATTTTCTGTCCTTTCCATTGCTCATTGCATCGTCTTCTCCGCGTCCTTCTGAGTGACTGGCTTTCCAAAGCATTTCGGCTCCCTGGAAGATGAAAGGGGTCTGGAAATGTCAGGTGCGCTATAATGACCCCAGGCAGCACCAGGGGTCAGGCCAGGCCACTCTCATCTCAACCTGCTGGCAGTAACTCTCGCTGTCTTTCTTTGTGAGAATGTCAGCTTGCTTAGAGATGGCTCCCACAGTGGAAGAGGGGGAGGGGAGGGAAATAGGCACCATAGTTCTGGAAAAATGAGTTGGGTTTTTTTGTTTATTTATTTATTTTTTGGCATCGGCCCCAAGTTAGATTTTTAATTTGCATAAACTCCCAAGAAATTTCAGCCAGTGCTGTAGTTAGACCAAAGCTTGATTTAGGTTGGCATGTTAAAACCCCCTCCTGCCTTTGAAGTGCTATAGCTTTCCAAGGCCATTGTCCTAGCTACCCACCCCCACAATACCTGCATGGAAGGCGTTATTCTCTGCTGCTCACAGAGGAGGAAATGGGGCTCAGGGGGTTAAGTGACTTTTCCATATGGTGGAGCTTTCCTGACACCCCATCTCCTGAGCTCTGTTGGCTGCCCTGGGGGAGGGAGTTAAGGTCCAGGAAGGCGGGGTTACATATCAGGTGTGACTGCCCTGGAAGAGGCAAGACAGATATCAGCCAGGTGCTGCCTGTGAACGATGGCCATGGCGGCAAACTCAGAAATCCAGTTCACTTGGCTATTACCAAATACCTAGAGGCTTCGTGTGATGTCCACTGAATATCCAGATTTTGGACTCATTTGTTTTTCCTCTGGGTCATTGTTAACATTTAGTCTTTTGTAACAGAGAGAGCCCTGTGTTTGGCATCCATTATCTCATTTACTTCTTGCAATAGCACTTGGAGATACGGTTGCTACTATCTCCACTATACCAATGAGAAGGTGAACGACTTGTGTGAGCTCTCACAGCTTTGGGACCACTCTTACCCACTGCTGCAAACCTCTTAACTATACATCAGAAAAAATGGAATTCCAGCCTGCGCTTTTTCTTTTTTTTTTTTTCTGTGTCATTGGATGAATTCACAAAATTCAGCAAATGTTTATTAAGTAGACACTTTTTCGCATCTGATGAACAAGTAACTTCCTTTCTCTCACGGAAGAGAATCCCTCGGTAAACAAGTGAGTTAGGTAAGCTTTTCTGGGGAGATCCTTCTAGAGCCCATACACTATGATTCTGTAATATTGACAGTTTGGAGTTGCGATGGTACAATGCCCAAACCTCTCAGATGTGCATCTGGGCTTTCACAATGTCGAAGGTAATCTCTCCCAAACTTCAGAGAGGTTCCCTGAATTCACCACCTGTAAAAGCACTATTTCATCTGTATATCTTTATATAACTTTATAGCTCCTGCAGGCACTATTTATATACAGCTATCTGACTTAATCCATAACACCAACAGTCTGAGCTTTGTTGTCATTACCATCTTAAAAATTAGAAGACTGAGGTCCAGTGATTCTAGCCACTTGCAATATGTCACAGAACTAGTCCAAGGCAAAGCTGGGACTCAGTATTAGAAGAATCAGTGCAACAGCTGCTGCTTCCTCATGTGCACCCTGGGGCTAGCTCCGGCCCTGGGAGAAGCTGGCTTCGACTGAGTGCATTGAGACCATTCACCAAGGCCTCTGGAAACGCCATCCATCACCTCCCCACAGACCATCTGACATGTGTCACACTAGATCTTTCTCACTCTCCAAGTTACCTTGTCTATGAGTCAGTCCTTAACGTTTGGTAAGACAGAGCAGCATGAAATGGAGCCATCCAGGTGATCTTTTGGAACCTCTGGGATGCCTGTTCCATGACACAAGGATACTCAGTCTTCCTGAAACTTGCCTGTCTTGGACCAAGAGGTGAGTGGGACCTTTGGGAGATAAATGTCCTCACCACTCAGATGATGTCACTTGTGTTCCCTGAACCTTTACAGCCTCTTGCTCCTGACAGGTGGTCATTATCCCTCGTCCTGGGCTACATCACTCTCCTTGCAAGAAATGAGGTCGAGGCAAGCTTCTTTGTTCTCACAGCTAAATAGCTTCCAGATAATATCTTTGCATTGAAAAAGAAAAAATATCTGGGGAAGCAAAATAAGAGTTGACTTGTCAAACAGTTATTGAAAAAATAGAGTTATTGGAATATATCAAACTACTAGGTAATAATCAATCACTGGTCATTTGGCTCCAGAGGGCTTTGTTTCCTGTTTGTGGCTTGGAGCACGTAGACATGAAATGATTCTCTCACATCTTACGCACCCAGAGGCCCAGAGGAGGTCCACCAGCTCAGGAAGTGAGGCTACTGGTAACTCAGCCTCACACAGAAAAGAATGGAAAGACCCGGTATCATTCTTACTGCTGACTTCTTTCTTTCTTCCTTTTACTTTCAAACATCCACCTGATTCCTCAGGCAGCTCTTCACCGTGCGCCTAAAAAAAGTTGCAATCACGGTCAATGCAATCGTCAGGAATCGGACACTCATCAACACAGGGGACCTGGCAATTTCAAAGTGAAATCAGGTAATTCCTGAAGGTTCCTCCTCGTCCTGTGTTCATTACACGCGATATTGTTCTTCATCAAGTAGCAATATTCACAGGAAGTAGAAAACTAAGACTGCCCGTGCCAGTGAGTGACGAGGCATTTTGGAAATAGGGTCTCTCGTTTTGCACTGCAATCCATATTCACTATGTAACTTCAGAAAATGCAGATCATAAAAATATTTAAATCATGCACAGTCCTACCATCTAGAGATAATTGCTGTTAATTTGTCTGTAGTATCCTTTTAAGACTATGCTCTGTGCAGACTTATAAAAACAGTATCATTCTGTATATCCTGTTCTGTAGCGGCCCTTTCTCCTTCTCTCCCCCTCCCCACACGCACACATGCACACGGACACGCAAACACATGATGTTTCTCCATGAAGATCAGCACAGATCCAGCCTGTCATTTTCAGCCTCTGTCTGGCTTTTCACCAGATGTACAGAATAAACACTCTTGTCCTGCTAACTCTTTTCCACAGCTAGCAACAATGCCTGATGAGCATGTATATACATAATCTTTGCATTTTTGCCCAATTATTTCCTTAAGTTACATCATTAGAAAAGTTCATTGCTATGTCAAAAGACATGCACGTGTTTAAGGCTTTTGACATATATTGTTGAATTTCCTCCTTCAAAGGAAGCTATTCCAAAATGCATTTCCATCAGCAGTGTTTGAGAGGGCCAGCTTCGCCCGAGGCCTTTCCTTTTTTCATTTTCTCCAGTCTGCTAGGTGGGAGATGACATCTCGGTTGTTTAAAAGTCACTCTCTCAGCAGAGCGCTTCCACCTTTCCTGCCCGGTCCACGCTAGTTCCTTCTGCCAGGATGGATGGAGTGCACACCAAGAGCTGGGCCACGGCTGGCACTGGGGGTGGGGGAGGCTTCATGAGCCCACCTTGTGGTCGCGGCTTTGTTGTGTGTATTTTGCTTCCCAAACTTAGAGAATTACAGAAAGTCACAGCTAGGAAGGATCGCGGAGACTGTCTAACATCCTCATTTTGAGGAGGGAACACCGCGGCCCCGGGGACTTGCCCCCCATCACACAGGGCAGCAGGTTCACGGAGCTGCAACACTGGAGGCAGGGACTCTGGGCTTTCTGCTTGTTTGACTTCCTCACCCAGCTTATGCACTGGCTGGTCAAGTTCAACTCTGAACTAGCGGCACAGCCTGTCTGTGCTGTGAATCTGGGCAGGAAAGGTGGAAGCGCTCACAGTAGGTGCTTTAGAGCATGTTTTAGTAGGTGCTTTAGAGCACCTCACAGTAGGTGCTTTAGAGCATGTTTACCGGAGGAATGTTGGCATGCAGCAGATCAGAAGAAACAGTACATCCTGTCAACGTGTGCTCAGGATCCCAAGAAGAAAGGCAGATTTCTGTGGAGTGCCCTTCTGGGAAGAAATGCCTTTCTTATCTTAAATGAAAAGTGAGTGGGCTGTTGGAATTGGTGGCGGAGGAGACATGGGCTGCCTGACGCTTAAGACAATATGTTTGGAGCTGTTGCTGCACTGGAATTTCCCTCAGGCGCTTTCCTCTACCAGAGATGGGCTGATGGACCCATCAGGGCATGGCTGACGAGAGAAGAGAGCTTTGTTTTCTTAGCATGCTCCTGCATGAACACTGACCTCTGGAATATTCCGCAGGACTGTCTCAAGTCATCGATACTATTCTCTTGGCTCGGTTCACTGCCTCTTTCTCTCTACTTCACCAAAATGTCTTTCCTGCTGTTCTCCCGAGAGCATTTTCTACACTGCTCAGGCCTTTCGTGTCACAGCAGGTGGCTGGGTCAGTGGAGAGATGGCGTTGGGGTCCGGCTTTGCTTCTGATGGCATTCAGTGCCTTAGCCACACAGGCGGTTGGTTATAAAACCCAGGCACTGGCACGGACTGCTGTCAATCCAGAGCTCTCTGCAGTATGGAAGCAGGTTTTTCTCTCTTTCTTCGCCTTCCCTGGGACACGGGAACGAAAACACGGGCCGAGAGGGAGCTCAATGTGCCGCAGGCCGGAGGGGCACGGGAGAGTGACGCCAAGTTTGCGCCCTGCATCCATAGCCTGGCCCAGCCTCGTGGACTTCCCAGGCCGCCTGCTCGCCCTGACGCCCCTGCGCCTGCATGACAGCAGCAGCCTAAGAAGGCTGTTTGCCGGCAGCAAGGTTATTGCTGCAGTAGCGTGTCGCTAACCCCACTCCTGGATGAAGCCAGACGGCCAAGCAGACTGAGGAGTCATTTGGGGGCAGGCTGGGGGGGTGTCAGGGAGCGAGGGCACTGGGTGTGTTTGTGATTCATTTCCACCCTGAGGACAAAGCAGGGCCACCCGGGCTTGGATCCATGTCTAAATGAGCGTACTGGAACTGGAGAATGCCCAAGATGCTGAAACTTAGGACCCAGTGCCTAGAGGTAGGAGCGGGTATGGAACAGGTCATTTGCTGGGCAGGGCGCCTTCCCCAGGCGGCCTGGTTCTGCATTCAAGAATGTGACACTGCCCGTGGGGACGTTTGTTTATTTTCTCTCTCCTTCTCTTCTCCCTTCCGTCCTTCTGTAAGTAATAAATACCTATAAAGTGTCGGTCCTACAATGTCCTAGGCCTTTTGAAGTGTAGGTATAGACAACACTGGCCCTACTGTCAAAAGTCTTGGTGGCTCCGACAGATGGGGAAATTTGAGAAACAGTGATTGCTGAGTCGTCCTCTGTGATGGTCCATTTTATGTGTCAACTTGGCTGGGCCCCCGTGCCCAGATATCTGGTCAAACATTATTCCAGATGTTTCTGTGAGGGTGTTTTTGGATGGCATTGACATTTCAATCAGTGGACTTGGAGCAAAGTAGACTGCCCTCCATAATGTGGGTGGGTCTCGTCCAATCAGCTGAAGGCCTATGGAGAACAAAAGACTGACCTCCCCTGAGCAAGAAGAAATCTCAGCAGATGAACTTCGGACTTGAACTGGGACATCGGCTCTTCTCTGGGTCTCTGGCCTGCCAGCCCACCCTGCAGACTTTGAACTTGCCAGCCTCCATAACATAAGCCAGTTCCTTAAATAAATCTCTTTCTGTACACATAAACATCCTGCTGGTTCTGTTTCTTTGGAGGATGCTGGCTAGGACACTGTCCAATGTCGCCCTGTGGTCTATGCCCACAGCATCTCTTGCTTGGCCTTCCAATGCTCTGCCAATGCCAGTATCTCCTTCCCACCTTCCCTGCCGGGGCTCTCCCACTAAAGCACAGATCTGATATTGCTCTGCTTACAGCCCTTCCACTGGCCCCCCCTTCCCCAGCAATGCCTCCCTGGCCTCGGTCATCCTTGTACCACAACTTTTGTAATTTTTGTTTATACCAGACTCTCCTCTTGCTGAAATCAAAAGGAGAGAATTGGAACTGAAAGAGATCTAAATTTCCTCCCTGTATTATTCAAAATTACTCAATTCTAAACCCACATCTGAAATACCATAAAGGAAAGTATTCCATTCCCCATTTTAGGGAACGTTGCGTTATGGGATAAAATCTGTTCTCCTTTGCAGGGATTTCAAGCTCCTTCAGCATCAATAGGTACATTCATCTCCCTGTATCCATGGAGAATTGGTTCCAAAAGCCCTTGTGGATACCAAAGTCATTTATGTTATATAAAATGGAGTAGTATTTGCATATAACCTATGCACATCCTCTCATATACTTTAAATCATCTCTATATTACTCATAATACCTAATACAATGTGTACACATCACTTCATTTGCATGGATTCAACGTAGTACTTGGCACATGGAAAATTCAAGTTTTGCTTTTTGGAACTTTGTGGAATTATTTTTTCCTGAACACATTTGATCCACATTGGTCGAGCCCACTGACGCAGAACCCACAGACAGGGAGGGCCGACCGTATTTGTTAAATGCCAGCCACGTGCCAGGCACTGAGCAATTCATCCCAACTACATGGAATTATGCATTTAGTATGTTTCAAAGAGCCCTGTTCACTTCTGAACCCTGGCCTTTTTTTCTGCCTTACTTCTTGGCCACTGTAAATTACTCCAAAAAATGATTTGAGAATAGAACAGAAAAATGTTAAAGACAGCAGAGAAGCTGTCTTTAACATTTCACCCACGCAAATGCCACAGACATCCTGAACCATTTTCTGAGAAAGTACATCTTTTTTCCTTGCTTCCTGGAGAACTCATTCTGGAGCCCCCAGATCCAGCTACCTGCTTTGTGAAACTGTCCCTCACACCCTCTCTCAGCCCCCAGCACCTCGCTCCCCGCCTGCACTAGCATTTATCATCACCGCACTGCAAATGCGGAAGTGCTTTTCTCCCCGGCTAGAGCTCAAGGGAGTGGGAGCATGTCTTAATCATTGTTAGGAGTTTTCAAGGGGTCCTCTCTCTTCCCTGCCTGGTTGCTGCACACACTGAAAAATAAAACAAAAGAAAATGGGGATTGCAATATCATTTTTTTTTAAGATGAAGGCCAAATTAGAGAATTTAGCTTCTCATGAAACTAAATGGCCGTGCTAAGTGAATCCAGAATTAGACAGTCTCACCCACCACACAAGGATCACACAGGACTGAGTGGGTCTCCCCACATGGGGTAGAAGAGCTCATCCCTGGAGAAGTGGCTCAGTGGCACAGTGAACTTCTCCCTGAAGGCTGTTGTCTTCCAGGGGAAGGAGGGGCAGGCTGGATTCCACAGGCCCAGTGCTTTCCTTTCCAAATTTACCAATCAAGGGTTCTCAGGGAAAATCCCTTTCCTCCAGCCATGGACTGGGGCAGGGGTGTTTTACCTGTTAGAATTAAGCTCTCAGATCTCATGGATCATAACATTTCAGAAAACCAGAGGGATGGGAACTCAGACATTAGCTACCTTGACCAGCCCTTTCATTTTACATACAGGGAAACACAGGCCCAAAGAGAAGGGACTTGCCAAAGGTCACTTAATTGTCACCTGACTGTTCTGTAGCTTTAATCTATAATTTGCATGGCAGCTACATACTACTGATTAATATTAATTAATATTGCCTCCCACCCCTTGGCAATGCTGCTGGAATTCCCAGGCTGAGTGCTCACCGCAGCAGAACCCTGGGATCAGGGCTGTCGCAAGGGTCTATGCCTAGGATACCTTGGCACAGGGCTGTAATCGTGGATTCAGGAAACCGGGTCCTTGGCTAACTCAATTCTCTCCACATAATTAAGAGAGGGAGAAGTGAAATGTCAGGAGGAAATACGCATTTAATACATTTTAAATCCTGGCCTTTTTTTTCTTCCTGCTTTAATTCTCAGCCACTGTAAATTACTTCAAAAAACGATTTTAGAATAGAAAAAGGGGCAAGGAGGCAGAGAAGCTGTCTTTAACATTTCCTCTTCCTTTGGCATCATTTAGGAATTTAATTCTGAAGCACAGCAAGGAGGCAGAACCCGCTGTGGGCCACAGACTGCACTTTAGATGAAGGTAGGATTTTTTTTTTTGCTTGAGATTTTCCCCTAAAACTACCTAAAGAATGAAGACCTCTCCGAGCGCTGCTTAGAATAGAAAGCATTTCTAATTCCTCATTAACGGGAATAGGAAGAAAAGGACTCCGAAGCGAGGACTGCTAAATCCACTCCATCAAGCAGGGCTGGGGTGCGGGGCGGGAAAGCGCGGAAATTAACCTCGTGTTTGGGAAATATCAGTGAAATGCTTCTGTGACTTCATCACGGTCCACTCAGCGAAAACATTGCTCTGCAAGCCTCCTGTTTGCCCGGGAGCCGGGAGCTTCTACACCAAGAAAGGAAGAAACCGGGCGGGTTATTTACGAGTTCCTCTCCTCCCGCCGTTTTAACCCCTGCGGAACAAACCCGTTTGTCACCGCGCTGGGACCTCGCGGGGGCGAGCCGCCCCGCCCCCCGCGGACCCGGGTGACAGCGCCGCGGCCAGACGCACCGCCCAGCCTCGGTCCCGGTCCAGCAGGGCTGCGGAGCGAGGGGTGCAGACCGGGGCTCCAGCGCCCGAGACCTCAGCGTAGTGCCCGACGGGGCGCCGCCGGCAGCCGTCCCCACCTGGCCCTGGAGCGCACGCGAATTGCGGGGTGCAACTGCCCCCGGGGGCCAGCTTGAGGCTCACCTGCGGACTCGGTACAGGTAGCTGGGTGCTGAGCAGGGTGGACGAGATGACTAGGGTGGAGGGGCCGTGGGGACCCGAGTGGAGGCGGCGGGTGCCCTGCGCTCCCGGTTCCTGGGGCGCGCGGGGCGCTCCGAGAGTTGGGGAGTGACCGCTGGGAGCTATCGACTGTCGGGGTCCGAGACGCGCGTTGGGCTCCTGAGCTTGCTAGGCTGCTGGGTTGGGGAGGATCCCCGCGGGAGGAGTCTGGACCAGGGGCTCCGGGGACCGCGGTCGGGCGTCCCCGGGGCAGACTCTGAGGGAGTCCTGGGGAGGGACCGCGGGCGCGGTCCGTGGAAGCAGCCAGTGTGGAAGTCGAGGCAGCGAGGGCTGAGCGGCTTAGAAACAGGAGGGTGGAGGCGGATGGCCCTGGGCTGGGGTTTCTGTCGGGGGGGCTCCTGAGCAAGCACATGGACTAAGGTTTATTAGGAGAGGGGCTTGCTCGGGGGTCCCGCGGGGACGGACGTGCTGAGGGTGCCGGGAGGGGCGGGTGGAGGGGCAATCTCCGGGGGAGGTGGAGGTTTGGAAGCCCCAGTCCCCAATCCCGGAGGAAAGTGGCTAATTCTGATGCTCTCCCTCCCCCAGTGGAAGCTGCTGGACATCTCAGGGAACTTGCACCGTTGTAGACGATTCCCGCTGATTTGCAGCGGCTCAGAGGAGGAAGAGGAGGAGGTAACTCAAATCGGGGTTTCTGGGGCGGCGGCTGAGCAACCCGTGGTCGGCGGTTGTGCCCCGAGTCCCAGGTGGCTCGGGGTTCCCAGGAAGGGGACAGGTGCGCCCCACGCGCGTGGTTGGAGAAGCACGCGGTTTTCTCACCGCCCCCTGGTCTGTTGCAGGCTGGGACCCAGCAGATCCGTCCGCGGAGTTCCGGAGCGAGCCGGGCGCGCCCCCAGGCCCTGCCCCGCCGCGCAGCAGCCTAAGGCCCCTGGCGGGCATGGAGGGCGCGCTCGAGGCCAACTGCAGTGCCGGCGCCCGAGGCAACCGCACGGCAGGGCCGCCGCGGCGCGACGAGGCACTGGCGCGCGTGGAGGTGGCGGTGCTGGGCCTCATCCTCGTCCTGGCGCTGGGCGGCAACGTGTGCGTGCTGCTGGCGCTGCGCACTACGCGCCGCAAGCACTCACGCCTTTTCTTCTTCATGAAGCACCTGAGCATCGCCGACCTGGTGGTGGCCGTGTTCCAAGTGCTGCCGCAGCTGCTGTGGGACGTCACCTTCCGCTTCTACGGGCCCGACCTGCTGTGCCGCCTGGTCAAGTACCTGCAGGTGGTGGGCATGTTCGCCTCCACCTACCTGCTGCTGCTCATGTCGCTCGACCGCTGCCTGGCCATCTGCCGGCCGCTGCGCACGCCGCGCCGCCGCGCCGACCGCCTGGCCGTGCTCGCCACGTGGCTGGGCTGCCTGGTGGCCAGCGCGCCGCAGGCGCACATCTTCGCTCTGCGAGAGGTGGCCGCGGGTGTCTTCGACTGCTGGGCGGACTTCATCCAGCCCTGGGGCCCCAGGGCCTATGTCACGTGGATCACGCTCGCCGTCTACGTCGTGCCGGTCGTGGTGCTCGCCGCCTGCTACGGCCTCATCAGCTTCAAGATCTGGCAGAACCTGCGCCTCAAGGCGGCGGCGGCAGCCGGCACGGGGCGCGGGGCCCTGGCGCGGGTCAGCAGCGTCAAGCTTATCTCCAAGGCCAAGATCCGGACGGTCAAGATGACCTTCGTCATCGTGCTGGCCTTCGTCGTGTGCTGGACGCCTTTCTTCTTCGTGCAGATGTGGAGTGTCTGGGACGCGGATGCGCCCAAGGAAGGTGCGGGGCGGGCTCTGCGCGTCCAGGGCTCTGGGGCTTGCTGGGGGGTAAGCGGGTTGGAATCCCACAGAGCGGGGTTTGAGTCGCCGCGCCATCATCCCTTGGCCAAGCGACTTTGGGCAGGTAACCTCCCTGAGCCTCGACTTTCTCTTCTGTACAATGGCAGCAATGATAGAAGTACCAGGCAGTAGGGGAATGAAACGAGAAAACACACGTTAGGTCCTTAGCAAAGTCTTTGGGCTACACGTGGGGTGGTTACGATGGACCACGAAGCAGATTCAAGTGACTCCTTTTCCCCAAGTGGTCAGTGAGTGGTGGAGGTAAGTTTCAAACCCCAGCTCAAGCAAGCTCCTTCCACTTTAAGTTCAAGACTCACCTTGAAGCCCAGAGGTCTGGTTTGGATAAACCAGGGCAGCCTTGGGGAGATGGGTGGTTGTGTCTAACCAAGCACCTAGAAGGTGCCTGACTGGGTGCCGAGGGGGAGCTGGAGACCAGTCTCTGAGCCCCTCCTCTGGTGGCACTGATGAGCTTAGAGGTGGAGAGGTGAGTTCTGCAGGGGGCTGAGGGCTAGTTCGGGCTGGGGGTGCCCAGGACTGAGACTGTGCTTCCTTTTGAGGAAAAGAGAAGAGAGCTGAGACTCAGCCATTCAGTTCTGACCTGCAGGCTGGATGATTTCTGGGCAGGGGACCTGCCTTCCAGGGCGGGGGTGGGGCTGGTGTCCATTCTTGCCCTGTGTCAGCAGGCCAGGAGGAGGGGGATGGGGTGATTTAGGGGAGGGAGCTTGGGGAGCAGAGGCAGCCTGGGGCTCCGGGCAGTGGCTGGCGCTGGGCAGCTGCCCCAAGGCATGGAGCACCAGGCAAGTCCCGTGGCTTTGCTGCCTTTGCACCCATGCTAGTACGGCTCCTGCCTCAGGAGCGCCCACCCCACCATCTTCTGTGCAGAGTCACCCTTTGGAGCCCAGGTTCAATGCGGGGGCTGCTTTGTGAGACAGCTCCAGGGATGCCTTTTACCTCTTGGTCCGTGAGAATGGTGCTCCCAGGAGTTGTGCAGTGCACAGCCCAAACACCTGGACAGGGCAGCCTCGTCCAGTGCTCCTTTCGTGAAGCCCTCCCTGTTTCCCCAGTTTCGGGGTCTCCTTCCCCCTCTCAATGCTCACGCATTCATTCTACACACAGCTCTTGAGTGCCTCCAGGGGGTCCTGTCCACACAACCTCTGCTCTGCTCTGTCCATCCTCCAGGGAGGAGAGCTGGCCAGGCGCCCTCCCCGGCCCCTCGTCCTCCTGAGGCCAGCCGCTGGCAGGCGTCAACATGGGAAAGCCCAGCCCAGGTTGGTCACAGAGTTCTGGGTACACTCATGGACATCTGGGAAAGACACCCCAGTTTCTGCTGGGCCTTATGTTGCAAGGTGTGTCCAGGTGGAGCAGCAGCCCTGACTCTGGGCAGGCGGCTGACCCTGCCTGCAGCTCAGTTTTCTGGGGTTCAGAGTAGGGCTTAGGCTGGGTGGAGGGCGGAGCGTGGAATGTGCTGCTAGTGCGGTCCCAGCACTTCGTGGGAGCCCGATAAGATGTTTGCTTTTAAGAAGAGAGGGAAACCTCGGTGTGTATCAGGGTGCTGGGCGAGGCAGTGCCGTGGGGCTGGGCACAGGACTGGCGCGTAGCAAGGGGGCTGCAGGTGCCGCGGGGGCGGTGCCAGGCCAGGAGTGCTGGGAACACACATGCTGAGAGGGGAGGAGAAACAAGGGGAGGAGGCGGCGAGGTTTGGAGGTGCGCTCGCCTGAGAGGGGGCGGAGGAGGTGCGGCTGGGTGGTCCTCAGTGTCCTGACGCCTCATTCCTGTGCTGCCAGTTCCTGGCCATCGAGGGGCAGCCTCTGCCAGCGCCTCCTCTTGTGTTCGGCGGAGTGGGCACCTCCTGCCCTTCACCAGCTGCTTGGGCGCTGGGAGCCCCTGCCCGCCATGCTCACTCTTGCTCATCCTGTTTCCCTCCCTTTCTCTCCTCCTGACCTCGGTATCTGAGCGTGAACTTAATTTTCCTAGCGGGAATTGCATCCGCGCCCGGTCACCTCGTTGGGAGGCCATGTCCTATCACCAAGCGGGGAGATTGCCTTTCTGCGTCTCCTGCATGTCAGTGCCGGTGGCCGATTTATCAGGACTTCCCGTCTGCTCATTTCATGCTTCGGTTCAACTCAGACCCTTACTGAACTCTGCCTGTTTTCTAGTCTCTCTGCTGGCATCCAGGGACAGAGCCACAAATGAGACACAGTCCCCAGCCAAGGAGTGTGGAAACAATGGTGATAATACGATGGGATAATGCTGTCACGGAGGTGATGGTGCTGTGCTGTGAGTGCCGTGAGGGGGCATCGGTTGATTCTATGTCCCTGGCAAAAATCCAGGAGGCTTTCAGGGAGGAAGTAACCTTTGAAAAGGGTTCTGAAGGATGAGTAGGAGCTTGCTGTGCAAAGAGGCAGATGCACATTCCGTGTTGAGATCATTGCCAGTTACTTTATTATCTCCCCCTTATTCTCCATCTGTACGATTTGAGCCTGTTGGAAAGATGCTTCTTGAACTTTAATGTGCACGTGAATCGCCTGGGGACCTTGTTAAAAAGCAGATTCTGATCTAGCAGGTCTGCAGTGGGGCATGTGGAGTCTTCGTTGTGGACACGCATACAGGAGGTGCTCACGGGTGCCGTGCGGCCTGCCCACGACTGCACTTGGAGTAGTAAGGCCTCAACGTGTCACCTCTTTGACCAAGCCCCGCTGTCTGTCTTGCCTTTGCACGCGGCCCAGATTGGCTAAAGGGCTCGGTTGTCCCTTGAGGTGGGTAAGGGCTGGGCGCTGCAGCACCCGCAGTGGCCCTCTGGTAGCTGGGGGGGCGAGTGTCTGGTCCTGCAGGGCAGGGCACCAGCCCACTGTGACCCTGCCCGACTCAGCTGGACGGCAGCCACTGTGTCTACTTGCCCTTTTCCCTCTGCGCCCCTCGAGGACTGCCTGCCTGGCAGGCAAGTATGTTTTGCAAGAAGACAGTCAGGCTTTCAGTGTGGAAGAACACCAGGGACGTGGGCAGGCCCTAGAACTCGAAGCCGGAATGCGGGTGAGCAGGAAGGAGAGAGGACGACAGCACAGGTGCCGGGAGCCGGCGGCGGCACCCAGCAGGGGGTCCAGGCTGGCGTGGGAGCCGCAAGGGGTCCTAGCACTTGGCCACTGACCCAGTCCCCAAAATCTTCAGGGCAAGAGCAGATGTGTCCAGGACCCCAAGTAAGAGAACGGCCTCATTAGACAGGGGCGTTCTTCTCTAAGGCTAGCCCCTTACTGTCTCAGGTCCCCATTGACTTTGTGGAGCCCAGACACTCCCACCCTGCCCTCCCCAAAGATGGCCCAACTTTTGGTCTGTGTAAACCCATCAGAACATTATAAGCTGGCTGAGAAGGGCAGATTGCTCTGAAGGCTACCCTGGTAGCGGGGCATTTTGAGCCAGCACAAGAATCTACAAATAAGCTGGCCTTCCCGGCTCTGCAGTCCAGCCTAGGAGCCACGTGAGACAGATGCCACCATACAGCAGTGAAGCTCCCAGAAGTGCGACCAGCGTGACCTGTGTTTCATGCCGCACCGTGGGCTGCTGCAGGTCCTGTGACGCACCCCAGCTCAGGGAGCGGCATCTCCCACTGAGTCACACGTGTGCTACTAACTCTCTTACTGATTAGAAAAATGGTACTCTGCATGTACACGTCCTTGTGGCAATGACAGCAGCTGACTGTGTTACATGTTCAGTGTCACCGAGTGCCAGGCGTCATGGACGGCACGTGGTGTCCCATGAAGGTGAGTGAGCTCTGCAGCAACTCTGCAGAGAATCTCTTTTGTTATTCCCATTTCATAGATGGAGAAGCAGGTTAAGAGAGGTCAGGTGGTGCGTGCAAGGACACAGTTGCACGGTGGCAGTCAGGATTGGTGTCCGGGTCTGGGTGACCGAAAGTGAAGGCGCCACACGGTTCTGCTGACTGTGGTTGGGGTGGCCCGATCTGAGCTGGCCCTGGGATCTGCCCTCCTCTCTGGGCCTGTTCCCACTTGTTTTTAAAATTATTGTTGTTTATCTCCTTAAAACAAGTTTCTTTATTTTCTTATTTACCCCAGCCTACTTCAGAGGCAAGACCACTTGCTTTTTAACGTCTGTGCCTCCTACAGCCATCCAGATAAGGACTGGCTAACTCATTCTGTAAAGGGCTGGACAGTAATAGTTTAGGCTTGTAGAGTGTAAGGTCTCTGTCGCAACTACTCAACTCTGCCCTTGTAAGCAGCCATAGACAATATGTGAATGAGTGCGCAGGGCCGTGTCCCAATAAAACTTTATTAACAAAAACAGGCAGCTGGCAGTGTTAGGCTGGTGGGCTGCCGTTTGCAGATCCCTGGTGTAGACCAGGAGACTCCTGGGCCAGGAAGGATGGCAATCTCTCAGGAGGCACTGTGTTTCCCCTCCCAGGTATGCTTGCATTGCAGAAGGCCACCACCAGGGAGTGGGCAGAGCCTGCTCTCCACAGGGGACGCATTTGCTATGGAACAGAGCGTTGCTCTCTGTTTCTCAGATCATACCAAGAGGGTGATCGCCCCGCTGGCCTGTGTTTTTGCTTTAAGGCTAAGAGGATTCACTAATTGGAACCAACCTGACGTGAGAATGCTGACCTACTTTTAACAGGAGTCAGACTTCATTGCGTTTAGATAAGAACACGGGTGACTGTCTGTATACCCCCCCGGGAGGTCACTCTCCTCCTCTGAGCTTCACTTTCCTCACCTATAAAACGAAGATAAGGCTGCTTTGAAAACTGTCCTGGGCAGGCTTGTGTGGTGATCGCGATGGTCGACACTGTTGGCATCGTCACGCGCTCCCCTGGAAACGGTGTTGTGCCATGCGAGAACAGTATTTCCCACACTTTGTTCTGTTCTGGCTCCTCTGTGATCCTGTGAGGGCTTTCTAGTCACCAAAAGGGGCAATGTTGTGGCCTCAACAAGATACAGTCAGTGCAGAAAGCAGGTTGAAGTGGAATCAGTCGCTCACCTGCTCAGAAACCATCCATTTCTCCCTATCGCCCTGGATTCCAGATCCCCCAGCCTGGTTTTACACCGTCGTTCCAGTCTCTTCTCTCATGAAACTCCCCTTCCCACCTCTTGTGCTCCTGGCAGTCCCGCAGTGATCTTGGACGCCCCCACCCTGGGCCTTATTCCTGCTGCTTCTGCCCTTTCAAACATCCTCCATAGTTCTGCTTTTTATGCCCAAATATTTCTCCTCTCTGCAGACGGGAAAGCCTCAAAATGCCTAGTGTTTGGATGACCAGGGTGTTGCCAAATCAAGAAAAGCTAAACGTGCCCTTAGTGCTGCTATCTCCCCCAGGGGGCTGGGCCAGGCTTGTCGTTCATGTCCGTGGCCGCCAGGTGGGAAGAGAGGTGCTGGCTAGACCCCATTTCCTAGCTCTGCGTGCCTGCAAACTCCCCTTCCTGGCTGATGGTTTACTTCTTGATGCCTTCTTAAATGTTGACGTTTTTATGTTGAGTCTGCCTCTTTTATGATTTGGAAGACATTCTATTTCAGTCTTATGGGTGATTTTTAATTGTGTTGGTGAAATATTTCAACAGAATTTTAAAACTAAGTTCATCTTATCCATTAAAATCAAGGCACATTTTTAAGAAACTTTTTTATTAAAAGGAAGGGATTCATGCCGGGCGCGGTGGCTCACATCTATAATCCTAGCACTCTGGTAGGCTGAGGCGGGTGGATTGCTCAAGGTTAGAAGTTCGAAACCAGCCTGAGCACGAGCGAGACCCCGTCTCTACTAATAATAGAAAGAAATTAATTGGCCAACTAAATATATATAGAAAAAATTAGCCAGGCATGGTGGCGCATGCCTATAGTCCCAGCTACTCGGGAGGCTAAGGCAGAAGGATTGCTTGAGCCCAGGAGTTTGAGGTTGCTGTGAGCTAGGCTGACGCCACGGCACTCTAGCCCGGGCAACAGAGTGAGACTCTGTCTCAAAAAAAAAAAAGTAAGGGATTCAGTCGTATTGGCTATTTTTTTTTTTTTTTGCTTTTCTTCTTTTCCCTTCTTTATTATTTTAGTTCTAAGATTAGATTCCCTTCCTTTGCTTTCTAAAAATTCTCTTTCGAAAGAATTTTGTTTTTTGTAACTTGCTTTGGTTCCAACAGGTGCACCAATTAATTAGACCCGTGGCTCTTAAACTTGAGAGTGCGTCAGGATTTCCACAGATGGCCGACCGCACCCCAGAGGGTGTAACTCAGCGGTTCTGGGTGGGGCCTGAGAGTTTGCATTTGCACATTCCCAAGCGACACTGCTGCTCTGGGCCAGCTTTGAGAACCGCTCCCTTAGGCTGGGCAACAACTGGCCTTTTCCCCTTGGTGCTCTGAGACTTTGCTGACAAACATCTTTGTTCTCTTCATGGTCGGCTGCTTCTGGGTCTTACAGCTCTCTAGCATGCCCGGTGAAGAGTCCTTCCCTGGATTTAACTCTTGAATTCTGGAGGTATTTTTTGAAAAATTTTGCAGGAAAGACAGAAGGCTGGCGGGTTTGCGCAGCCTTCACACGTAAGGGTGTGGCCGCACAGAATTCTTGGTTATGTGGTTTTCCTTGTGGGTGTCTGGGGAAGTAGCCTGGCCTCATCTGTGGGCAGGAGGTGTCTGGCTGGGCAGATTTAAGGTCATTGAAAGAAACCCAGATTGTGTCCCTCTGCTTGGAGGTAGCTAAGATTCAGGAGTTTTTATTCCCCCCATGAAGCTTAAATTTGTGACAAGCAATATCTTGAAGTTGATTTCTGATCATTAATTTTGCCTAAAACTCACGAGTCCGTGGTGTCATAGCTTTCACCCAGTGCCCCAGCTGATTTCAGCGGCACCTTTTTTCCCTGCGTAAGTCTGACTGTCACACTGAAGCAGCGCTCTTAGGAGCATCTGCACAGCAGCACCTTCGATTTGCTCAGCTGTGAATATACTGTCCTCTCCCGTGCCATGGAGCCTTTCCTGAGCCATCCCTTCTGCCTGGAGCATCTTCCTCCTCTCCTGCCTAGGAAACCACCCGCATCCGCAGGAACCAGCTCTGAGCCCCTTTGTGCGGGGCTGGCCGTGACGATTGTCTCCCAGAGTGGTACCTCCGTGTGTCCCACTAACACCTGCACCATGGCGTTTCTCACTGTGTTTATTTTTGTGTCCTCAGTGTCTAGCCTGGTGCCTCTCAGCCCCATTTAGTGGGCACCTACTGTGTACCAGGCACTCTTTAATCCTTGATGCATTCCTGGGAGGTCTGGGCTCTGCCATTATCTCTGTTTAAGGATTAGGAGACCCAAGCTTCTTGGGAAGTGAATTAAGTGGCTGCTGGTAGGGCTAGAATGCAAGCTAGGCGTGGCGGCTGCCAGACACTCGAAGTCACAGGCACCGGCGCTTGCTGGGTGAGTGACGCGTGAGCAGGTGGCCGTGACGTGTGCAGCTCCTGCGGAGGGGGCAGCCACAGGGAGCCTTCTGCTGAGAAAGAGGCAGGGGCAGGTGCAGGGCTAGGCTGAGGCTGGAAGGGCCCGGGGGGCAGGCGGAGGCATGCCGGGGTGTGGAGGGAAGGCACGCTCTGCTTGTCTGGTGCCTCGTCTTGTGACGAGGAATTGGTACTTGGACAAAGCCATTGCCCAGGGCACCGTGGCTGGGTCAGACAGGTCTGGGAGCTGGTCTGGTATTGATGCCCTATTATTGCCTGTCTCCCCCCACCCCTCCCCACCCCTCAGCTTCAGCCTTCATCATTGCCATGCTCCTGGCCAGCCTCAACAGCTGCTGCAACCCCTGGATCTACATGCTCTTCACGGGCCACCTCTTCCAGGACCTCGTGCAGCGCTTCCTCTGCTGCCCCTCCAGTGACCGGAAGGGCAGCCGGCCCGGCGAGACTAGCTGCAGCAGGAAGAGCAACTCATCCTCCTTCGTCCTGAGCCACCGCAGCTCCAGCCAGAGGAGCTGCTCCCAGCCAACCGTGGCGTGACCAGCCGGCCAGGGCCAGGGCCGCCCCCTGCGGCGCAGGCTGTGCCAACCTGGATGGCCTGCCCCGTGGTGGCGGTGTACGTGTATAAGGTGGCTGTCAGTCTGTATCCCTCCACACCTGCAGGTGGCCTAAGTAGAGTGGGAAGTGGTCACCATGGTGGAAGATGTAGAAGCCTCAGCCAGCACATAATCCCCCGGGGTCCCCTGGGCTCCTACACACACTTCTGTCTACCTGTGACCCCGCTGCTACCCTGGGCAGTGGGTGGGTTACTCTTTCCCCCTGGACCTGTAATGTCACTCCACTATCTTTGTACTCCTTTATTCTGGGATCTTGTGAAAGGTGGTAAAATAAGATTGGTGGCCAATTGGGTCAGGAATCCCAGTATTCTGGGCTTGGAGTAAGGAGTGGGAATGGGACTTCTGCTGGGGAGGGTGGTGCCTTTGCCTTTGGGCAAATCCTGGTGCCCCTGGGGACCGGCGTGTGGGAGGGCAGCCCTAGGAGCTGGGGATTGTCCTATAAGACTATCTGGCACAGGGAGCCAATTAGAACACGGATTGTTTAAGAAGCATTTGGAAAAGGAAAGGAAATGAAAAGCATCCAGATTGGAAAGGAAGAAGTAAAACTATTTGCAGATGACATGGTTTTGTATATGGAAAATCCTAAGGAATTCACACACACACACACACACACACACACACACACACTCCTTTATTAGAGCTAATAAGTTCAGCAGAGTTGCAGGATGCAAGATCAATATATGAAAATCAATTATATTTCTCTATACTAGTAACGAACAATGTGAGACTGAAATTAAGAAATAATTCCATTTATAGTAGGATCAGAAAGGGTAAATAGGGAAAAATATAGCAAAAGAAGTATAAGACTTGTATCCTGAAAACTACAACATATTATTGAGAGAAATTAAAGAAGACTTAAATAAATAGAAAGGCATCCTGTGTTCATGGATCAGAGACTTAATATTGTACAGAGGGCAATACTATCCTAACTGATACACAGAGTCAGTGCAATCCTTGTTAAAATCCTAGCCGGCTTCTTTGCAGAAATGGATAGGTTGATCCTAAAATTTGTGAGGAAAAGCGAGGGATCCAGAATAGCCAATAAACCTTGAGAAAGAAGAACAAGGTTGGTGGATTCATACTTCCTGATTTCAGAACTTACTATAAGGCTATGATAATTAAAACAGCGTGAAACTGGCTCAAGGGTAGACATCCAGAGCAGTGGAATAGAATAAAGAGTCAGATATGAACACCTACTTTTACGGTCAGTTGATTTTTGCCAAGGGGGCCAAGAGGATTCACTGGGGAAAGAGGTGTCTTTTCAGCAGGTGGCGCTGGGACAACTGGATGTGCACGTGCCAAAGAGTGACATTAAACTTCACTTCCCTACACCATGTGCAAAAATTAACTCCAAATGCATCAAAGACCTAAACATAAGAGCCAAAACTAAAATTCGGAGAAGAAAACATAGGCATAAATCTTTTATAACCTTAGGTTAGGCAGTGGCTTCTTAGCTATGACACCAAAGACACAAACAACCAAAGGAAAAAGAGATCAATTGGACGTAATCAAAATATAACACTTTTGTGATTCAAAGGATACTATCAGGAAAATGAAAAGACGACCCACAGAATGGGAAAAGATGTTTGCAAATCATACATCTAATAAGAGACTTGTCTCCAGAATATATAAGTAACTCTTACAACACAAAAAGAATAATAAACCAATTAAAAATGGGCAAAAGATTTAAATAGACATTTTTCCAAAGAAGATATACAAATGTCCAATAAGCACAGGAAGAGATGCTCAACATTATAATTCTCTAGGAATTGCAAATTAAAATCACGATGAGAGTCCACTTCACACCCACTAGGATGGCTGAAATAAAACAGATGGGCAAGAGCAGGTGCTGGTGAGGATGTAGAGAATCTGGAAACCCCACACACTGCTGGTGGGAAGGTAAATGGTACGGCCCTTTGGAAAACAGTTGGACAGTTCCTCAGAACGTTAAATATAGAATTACCACGTGACCCAGAAATGCACTCATGGGTATTTGCCCAAGATAAATGAAAACATACGTATACACAAAAACATGTACGCTGACATCCGTAGCACCATGATTTATAATGGCCCCAGAGAGGAAACAACCCAAATGTCGATCAACTGATGAGTGGGAACCAAAATGTGTTAGGACCATGCAGTGGAACTTTCTTCTGCTAAAAGAAGAAATGAAGCACTGACATGTGCTACAACATGGATGAACCTTGAAAACATGCTAAGCGAAAGAAGCCAGTTGCAAAAGGCCACATGCTGTCTGATCCCATTTATACAAAATGTCCAGAACAGACGAATCTTTAGAGACAGAATACAGATTAGTGTTTGCCAGGGTTTTGGGGCTGTTGGGAATGGGAATGCCTACTGAGGGTACCGGGTTTCTTTTTTTGGGTGAGGAAAATGTTTTGGAGTCGGTGGTAATGGTACACAATTTTGAGAGCACTAAGAAACACTGAATTGTACACTTAAAAAATTAAAAATAAAAAATGTTTGACAGGTGCATTCAGAGAAAACTAGCTTGATGGATGAATTCCTTGGAATCTCTCACCTCTCAGAGCTTTAGTTTCTCTCTGAGTCACCACTTGAGAGGGATCCTGTGGTTTTCTTACTCAGTTTTTCTGCAAGAGACGGTGTTTCCATTTTGGACCAACGCACCGGCAGCGATGCTGCCCCGTCTTGCTTTAGCAAAGGCGCATGTGCTCCCTGGGGCGGCAGACTGTCATGTTTTGTTTGGAATGGCCTCACCAGGGCCTTGGAGGTTTCTCTTACCTGGTAAACCTGCTCCCAGATGTCCTCTCAGCCTTGAGGGTAGGACGCAACTGAGTCTAAGAAATATCTTCAGTCATTAAACACAGGACACTATTGATCAGAGGTTTTCTGTCAGGCACCAGCCAGTTCATTGCACTCTGGGGCACCTTTTAAATTTCCAGACACGTTTTCGGACTTCCTGGGATACAGCAGGAGCACTTCTCAAAGCCACGGGTCCACTGTCTTTCTTTAGAGCATGGCTTCTCCCTCCTCCATGCTACAGCAGACACACACTAGGATGAGCTGGCCTGGTCTGGATGTTCTGGGAGAAGCCAGATGTGCACTGAACTTGGTGAAGGTCTTCAGTGTTAACTGAGACTGAAGACCATGCCATCTTTGGACTTAGAGGCTTCGCATGGTGTCGCCAGGACATGCACTCAGAGCACCAATACCAGCCAGTCCTTGCTCTCTGGGAAGCTAACAGGATGCTGGTTTGGGGTCTCCATGCCCATGCATGGACCACCAGGGCCCTAGGGGTGGAAATGGTGGGGTCTGTTGGCATCTGTGCCAAGCTGCTCACCAGCCCAGGTCTCTGCTGTTCTCAGGGAAGTTGCCCTGCTAGCAGCCAACAGAGGCCACTGGGGATCAAGGGGACAGCAACTCACATTAGGTTTTCTGACCGGGACACAGCTTTCCTGGGGACCCTGGGCTTGTGAGGTTCTTGGGCCATCGGAACTGACTGGGACACTTCTGTCATTTCTCCATGTGAAAGCTCTGGCTGGTACCTTGGGTCCCATTGTGGCACAGGAGTCTGTCATGCAAATGCATGACATGTGACTTCAACAGCCCCTCCCCTCTCCAGCTCCTGCTTGAGGATATTTCACTGTTCCTTAGACTCTGTCCAAGCACAGCCTGGTAGAATGAGTGAGTGCAGGGTCCACAGTGCTACCTAGAGCCCAGCGGCTCCTGGCCTCCTGCCTGGACCCCACGCCAGCCGCCCTCCTCACAGTTCCAGACCTGTCTACAGACCATACGCATAGCTGAGGTGCCCGTAATTGGAGCATGCAGATGTTCTCCTGGAATGTCTCATTGTTCCGCTCATCAAACTGACTGTAGACTCTGAGCCTTGTTTCTTTAGGGCCTGGGAAAAGGTCTGTCACGTACTTCGGTCCCGTTCGGAGCGGGTCTGCTTGTTGCCGCTGCAGGAAACGGGCGATGCGGCTGTCTCATGATGATCCTGGTTGGAACGTGCTTAACCCTTTTTGTGTTCAATTGCAACAAAACACCACTTAACACAAAGTGTGGACGCCCGGATTTTGTTCTGCGGTGGCGACGGTCTGTGGTGCCCCGGAGCATGGCGCCACTTGGTGAGTGATGTGGCTTCGTGAGGTGCCGCTTCGTTAGCTGCCTGACACAGGTGCACCTAAGAACCGTTTCCCACACAGTGCTTTGCCCTTGCTGTCCCTGCCAGCAACAGCGACCGGGCCTGGAGGCTCGTGGAGTCCTCCTGGTGCCCCGCAGGGCTTCAGAGCTGTCTGCTTGGTTATGACAGAGGCACCTAAACTGTGGCAGGGGCAAAGGGGGACCTCGTCCCCTGCTCTGTAGTCACAGGTGTGCTCCTTTGTCAGAGTTCTGTGGGAAGATGCTCTAGGGCCCAGGAACAAGCTTTGTGCGTGCTGTCCTGAAACCGGCTGTGTGCCGGGGTCCAACTCTGTGGACGATAGGATTCCAGACTGTCACCTTGGAGGGGCACTTGGGGGCCACCTGCAGAATCACAGGTGGGTTTGTGTTAAAATGAGGATTCCTGGGCCCCACTCCTGAGGCAGACTTGGGAGCTGGAGCCCCAGAACCTGCCTTTTCCCCGGGAGCCCCCTGTGATCTGTGGGGGTGTGCGAGAGGCCTGAGGCTCCACCCTCCGGCCCTGGGCCCGTGCTCGTCACACCCCCAGTGTGTGTCCCGCGGGCTGCCTCTCAAGGGGACTGCTGGAGGGAGCAGGACTCCTCGGACGTCCGCGCATCTCAGATGCGTGTCCTGTCTCCAGCTCTGTGAACTTGGTGGGTACCTGAGCACCTGTGTGGCTGCCCTTAGAGAGAAAGAGCAAGCTTGGGAAGCTGGAGTGGTAGTCGGAGCCACGTGTGGCAGATGCCAAGAGGGTGAGCATCTCCCTGTAGCCCAAGATTCCAAGTCTGAAACGGTGGCCTAAGGAGTTCAAGAGAGGTTTGAAAGGCAGTCCCTTCGAGGGGGCTGTGAGTGGTGCCAGCCTTGATGCTTTCCCGCAGGAGGAGCCTGGGCCCCCCGAGTGCCCCCGAGAACATGGAAGAGCCTGGGGAGAGCACAGGCACGGCTGAGGCCACAGGGCTAGCGCTGGCCTGCTGGGTGCCCTTTGTCCAGTCTGCTGGCCTCTCTGGGCTGTAACTTTCTCAACTGCAAAAACAAGGGATGAGTGAGGAAGTGTTCGGGGTAGAATGCATCGATGCCTGCAGTGAAATTGAAAAGGAATGAAGAAAGGTGAGATTGGAGGACAGAGGGATGGAGAGACCGATGGAGGAGGGAGAAGGTGGGTTAGGTAGCGGTGGAGCCCAGATGTAAGAGTAGCTGTTCACCGCAGACCCTTCAACTTTCTCTGTGTTTGAGATTTACATAAGATGTTAGAAAAAACCCAAACAGGTAAAATTTTAGAGCTGAAATGGGCATTAGAGGTCATTTTATGGATGAGCATGAACTGTGGCAGAGAAGGGGCAGAAGCAGGACTGGGACCAAGGCGACCTGTGTCCTGCTCCTGGTGCGGGTGTGGTCCGTCACCGTGTTGCCCCCCCCAGGACCACTGGGCTGTGTGTGGCCTTGATTGAGACGGTGCTTCTGAAAACCCGAAGAGTGCTGTGGACCCTTAATTATGAGAGACGTAAGTGGGTGTTGTATGAAAAGAAAACAAGAGACAAGGTCAGATAGGATTGGGAGTAGTGGTCTAAACATGTTTCTCTGCTGCAGGACTTGTCAGAGCCTTTAATGTGCCAATGTATATTGAAAATCTCTGAGAGAAAATATATAGTATTTCTAAATGAATTTGACCACAGACGCTAACCTGCCCCCCTTTTTATTGAGGACTAAATTCTGGATAGCACGCTTGGGAAAGGCAGCCCTTTCCCAATGCAGGAGTGCTTGCTGGGTTGTTTTGTGTGGGCTCTGTGTGTGTGTGTGTGTTGGGGTGGGAGAAGGTGGCACATGCCCTTTCTAGTGCTTTGTATTTGCATAGCCAGGCCACACGTGCACACATTAGACCCCCGGGCTGAAAGTACGCACGTGCCAAGTGGCAGTGCCGGGCTAGGCAGGGGCTCCGTGTCTGGTGAGCCCAAGAGGAGGTTTGAACCCAGGCCCCGCCCTCCGTGGTACCCGAGGAAGGTCCCGGCCTCGGCCAAGGGCCGCCTTCCTGTGCTGGGGCCCATTAGCTGGCTCGGAGACAACTGAAGCCGTGTGGCCGTAATCTCCCAAGAAGCGTGGGGGCAGATTCCCAGAACTAGTTGAATCCCAAGGAAAACACATGCGTCTGGTCCTTGGGGTTGAGCATGTGGAGAGGCAGCCGGCTTTCCGGGCTGCTGCTTCTCCGGATAGCGAGACACACTTGAGGTGGGGAGGACACCGGCCAACCTCCAGACACAGACACACACAGTGTCCCCGCACGCAGCCGAACCCTTTATTGGAGCCGCCCTTCTACCGCAGCAGCCACGGCCGCCTTCTGGGTGCGCGCGGCCAGGTCGGCCCTGGGTTGGGGCACTGAGTGCCGGCTGACGCTGTCACAGTCCAAGCGAATGCAAAGACTTGCAGTAGCTGCCTCTTAGCAAATGCTCCTCCCTCACGCCGTGCGTGGGGGCGCGTGGGGGCCGGGGGCCTCAGGCTGGGCGGCGCGTTCCCTCTGACTTTCCGACGCCCCGTGCTCCCGTCTTGGGGGGAAACTGAGCAGTCCCTAAAGAGCTTGAGCTCCCCGGTGGCCCTGGGGAGCAGTAGCGGGGGCCAGCCTGGCCTGATGTCCCTGCCCGCCCCCCGCCCACCGTCCCCTGGCTTCAGACTTCCTTCCGCAGCATGACCTTGATGCTGCTGCACATCTGACCCAGGGCGGCGAAGAGCGGGTTGCAGAAGGTGCGGATGCAGAGCGAGTAGATGTGGCTGATGCACTGGATCTCGATCAGGTAGCTCTTGATGCAGGGCACCACCGCCCAGATGTGGCAGAAGGAGATGCAGGCGAACAGGAAGCCCCAGAGCAGGGCCAGCGGCACGCCCAGCAGCGTGGACAGCAGGCGGTAGCACCAGTACTTGGACACGGTGAAGGTGGTGTAGCTCACCTTCCACACGCCGTCGAAGCTGTAGGTGCCCACGGGCTCCGCGATCACGTCTTCGAAATCCACCTGCAGGGGGCGGGAATGGGGAATCCTCAACTCACGGCATCTGCCCACTTCCCAGAAGCCCCTGGATGGCGTGTGACGTCCTGGCAGTTGCCCCTGTCCCCGGGACTTTGGCCCTGCGGGTCTGGGTGGGGCCCGAGGCTCTGTGTTTCTAACGGGTTCCCCAGGGACGCCAGTGACGCCGCTGGTCCCTGGGCCAGAGACCCTGTCCAACCCCTCACCTGATGGATGGGCAGACAGGCCCGGGAAGTCGAGTGACTTGCTTAAAGCCATGGTAAGTTAGAGGCGGTGCTGGAGCCGCGGCTCTCAGATTCTCACTCTGACCCTCAGGGTGTTGGACAGTCGCACCTATCCTACAAGGGCTTCCTGAGTGCCTGTGGGCAGGACGTGGTCAGCACGGTTCCTACCCGCACGGTTCGTGGCAGGCAGTCCTGCTGCAGTGAAAGTGCCAGTTGAGGGGAGAACCAGGCCTCTATGCACCCCTGGCCACAGAGGGTAGAGACCTGGGGTTAAAGAAACTTCCGGGAAGAAGGTTCATCTAGCTCAGCTGGTACCTGAAGGCGGCCAGGTGGAGTGAGTTGTGGGCCGGGAAAGCAATCAGGGCAGAAGCAGGGGCTGCCAAGAGCTGATGGGAGACACAGAGAGGGCTCAGGGACATGCAGGTACTTCCGGAAGGCCTCGTGCTAGCCCGGAGTGGCCGAGGGAGGGGAGGCTGGCCAGCTGCAGTGTGATGGGCCTTGGGAGCCTTTGCACAGTGGTGGCTCGGTCAGATCTGGGCTCTGAGCGGCTTGTTCTGGCTGTTGCGGTTGGGGTGGTGGGAGGGCTGAGGGTGAGGGCGGGTGTACGGGACCAGCTGGGATGGGCCTGGTCCAGGGGGGTGGCGGTCAGGTGGGGAGAGGTGTGAGGGTCTGGGAGCTATTCTTCCACGCGGCAAAGAGGGCCATGCAGTCCCCAGGAAGAACTCCCCGGCCAATAAGGGTATCTGGTGTCTGAGTGTGGCTGGGCTGGCCTGGAGGACCTGGTGGAGGAGGCCGAATTTGTAATTGCCGAGTCCCGCAATGACCTCAGGCCTGCCTCTCCCCTCCCCTCCCCACCCAGCCTGTCCCTCCTTTGCCGCTGGGCGCACGTGGGTGCCCAGTTCACACCCCAGTTCACACATCCCATGGGTGCCGTGACTGAAGCCCCATTTGGGGAGTGGGAAAAACAATCAGTGGACTTTTGAAAAAAGGCTCCTTTTGGCCGTGTCACAGACCTAACCTTTCTGGAGCCCCTGCTGTGCCGCGAGCGTCCCCATGGCTGCGGGCTCCCAGGCTGTGCCACTTGGCGCGGCTGAGTCTGAGCCGTCTGGTCTGTCAAATGGACACAGGGACACCTTCTGGTGGGGTTCTGTGGTTGAAAGGACGGAAACCAACTGGACAATTGGAAGGCACTGAACAGACGCTGGGGCAGGGACCGGTCTCCCCGGGGCCGTCCCCAGCAGGGCCAGGAGGGCTCCAAGCTGTTCACTGTACCCAGCAAATGTAGACACGCACAAACCATCCCGAGATGTCTCCCTTCTAGCCGAGCTCCTGCGCCATTTAGACAAAAGGGGGGCGGGTGATGTCAGGGGCGAGGCGGGCCCACGGGAGGTGCCGGCGCGGGGGCCACAGGGCCAGAGCTCAGACGTCAATCTCCCACTTTGGCTGTGGGGAAGGGCTGCTTCTCTGTGTGCAAAGTTTTCATTAAAATGACTTTTTGTTATGAAAGACGGCCACGTCACAGAAAATTAATAGGAAAAGAAAACAGTAGAGTCTCCAGATTATATTCCTCTAATGCTCAGGATGCCGCGGGGTGCATTTCTTTCCCTTTGGAGGGTTCAGCCAACCTCCTGGGCCTGGGGCTCATCTGCTCCCATCGGGCTGGCACCCAGCCTGTCCCTGCGGCCTCAGCCTGGCTCCGAGAGACACCGTGTGGCCTCAGGAACTGTTGCCGCGGCGTCTGGACAGAGGGTGGCTCCCTGTCCTTTCCCCGCAGACCCTCTGCCTTCTCTCCCTCCAGCTCAGGGTCTGGCAGCTCCTCCGACTTTCTTGCAGCTGTTCCCTTAGGATGGGGCGTCCCCACGCAAGGGTCACCTGGTCCTGCCCGCTCACCTTGCCGGGGGTAGGGGGCAGGCTGTGGCCGGGGCCCTGATGGGGTCTGGGCTGAATCCAGGCATCCTGTCTCTAACCCAGTGCTCTTCCTGCTGCCCCATCTGGGTCAGACCCCACGGTAGATGCTGGCCGTGCTGTGGCTGTCCCCTCCCAGGTCTGGCCCTTGTCAGCCGGAGACCTGCCCCAGGCCAGGGCCACCCAGCCAGCTCTGAGAGCCGGTGACTTCTCCAGCCCCGTGGCGGCCCCGCTGCTTTGTCCCTTCATCCTAGAACATTCCTCCATTCTTTGATTATTTGTGGCTGTCCTCTCGGAGGCAGCCCCGGCTCCGAAGTTACACCACTGAGGTTGGAGTGCAGTGTGGCTCCTCCTCGGGGCTGAACTTGAGTAACTTAGCTTTTCTGCACCGCATTTTCCTAGGTTTGTCTCCTTAATTTGCTTCATCCTCCCAGGTCATCGGAGGATTAAATAAATTAAGATGGAAATACTCAGAGCACTGTCTGGCTCAGAGTGCCTGGCTAATACCTACCAGCTGCTGCTGGTAGTTTCTGCAGTGTGTTTCTTCAACAGAAAGCCGCAGTCCCAAAGGTGGGTCTGCACGTACCAGTGCAGTTGCTGAGCAGATCACTCAGCCTCTTTGAGCTTCGTTTTCTCATCTGTAAGATGCGGTTGCTGTGAGGAATGGGGTTACTCTTCCTTCCACTCATTCATCCATGCCCCACCATCTGTCCCTCAGTCCACCTACCCATCCATCCCCCCATCCGTCCATCAAATCCACCCGTCCAAACAAATACTTGTCGAGCGCTCACTTTGTGGCACGAGGTCGGTGCTCAGTGACGGTAGCCATTTGTTCACGTGCTCACGAGTTCCTGTGAAAACCGGTCTCAGAAATCCTGTTGACACCAGCTCATTCTCCAGCCCACCTAGTTATAAACGTGTGTGCGGGTCTCAGTCTACGCCGATAGAATGGTGGAGTCCTCCTTCCCCTCTTTTTCTGCTTCACGTAATAATCCCAGCCCCAAGTATCTCTCCACTGTGTCTTTTAATTATTATTATTATTTTTGCGGAAGCCATTGGTGCTGATGTTTGAGTATTTGAATGATTTCCAGGCTTGCCTTCGGTGCTGTGCGTGGGCAGCTGCTCTGTTCTGTGAGGCAGGAACCTGCATCAGAGGGCCGGGTGGGCGGGAGGCGGCAGCTGTCCCCTAACCCGGGCCTGAGTGTCGAGAGAGCCCTGGCCACCGTGCGCTGGGACGGGGAGATATTTATAAGACCCGGCTCAGGCGGCTCTGGGCAGCCGCGCCAGTGTGTCAGAAGCACACAGTGACTTCATTGCTTAATTCGTTTCCAGAAGCGGAGGGGCCGTGGCCTTTTCTTGCAGGGTGGTGGGCTGGGGGCTGTTCCCACTGGCTGAGCCCCAGGGCGCTGTGTGCGCTGGAGAAAGGGGCCGGAGTGGGGAGGGGGACGATGGCTGCACATTCCTTGGTGTCCCCTTCCCCGGCATATTTATTTTTGGAACAGTAGGAGAGCCAGTTGATTAACTGGAACCCACCAGCAGCCCCTGCAGTGTCAGAGGGCGGGGATGGTGCCAGCCGGCCGGGCCGGGCAGTGCCTGGGCATGCATGGGGGCCAATGGCCACTGCCCGCCAGAAGTACCTGCCCGAGTCCTGCGTGACTCAGTCCTTGGGCGTCCAGGGCCCTGGACGGCTCAGATAGGATGTCTGTGGGCGGGGAAGCGGCCCTGGCAGGGGGTAGGCATGCGGTTCCAGCCTCCACCTGGCCACTGCATTGCTGTGTGACTGGGGGCTGGGTGCTGTCCTTCTCTGGGCTTCCAGTTGGCTTTCTTTTTCTCCCTCAATTCTCCACGGAGAGAACTGGGCTAAGATCTCTAGTGACACGGACTTAGCTTTGGAGTCGAAGACCCAAGTGAGTGGCTTAGCTTTGCTGGGTCCGTTTCCTTGCCTGCTGCCTTGCTACTCACAGGGGGGTCCACGGTCGGTGGCCCCCGTCACCACCCCGACGACTTAATTACAGACGCTGAGAGTGAGCGCTCAGGAACATTCGTAGAAATTTGATGCAGTAATTTTATGTCTGTTGAATCCCATCATAAAAATCGGAGCTTAGATCTGCATGCCTGTTTCTCATTTCATTTCTCTATTAACTAATTTTTATTGTATTTTACAACAGTGTTGGTGTGCACCAGGCTGGCATAATAATAATAAACTCGGCCCTTCACCCAGGTAGTGTGAGAAGGATTGGCTTGTAAAATAGGAAGCTAAAATGAGGTGATAGCTACAAAAACATCTTAAAAATGGCAAAGCTTTGCTTCTTTTGAAGGAATTGGTAATAACAATAATAGAATTCTGTACAATTGAGGATTGCCATAGTAATACCCACAATGCATTTGGCCCTGTGGGCGTCAGCTTTGGGCCGTGCATCTTACATCTGCTATTTCATGTGGCGAGTCAGCCAGCCTGACCTCAAACTGTGTGTCCGAATCCCCTTACACAGGGTCATCCGGGGTCCCGCACCCCGGCACAGGCCGGTTCTGATGTGGGGAGAGGTGGCCGGGCATTGTCTGGAGCCTGGGGTCGAGAGCACCCTAAAGAGGGGACCCAGGGCCCCTGGGCTGGAACCTAAGGGGACTTGGGTTCGTGTGAAGGAGCTGGGAAGAGACCGAGGTGGCAGAGGGCTGCAAGGAGAGAGAGGACCTTCTGGAAGATCCCTCAGCCTCTCTGAGCCCCCTTGCCTCCTGCCCGAACCCCCCACCTTCCCTCCTGGCCGTGCACGCTCTGCCCTCAGGCTGTGCAGTTCAGAATGGGGCGCGGTAGAAACGCCCTGGGTGAGGGCGAGGCTTGGCTGTGCACCAGCTTCCAGTGGGTGGTTAGCTGGTCTCCAAAGACGCCCTTCATTAGTCTCCGCGCCTGCGTCCTTGGGTAGGAGCATCCCACTCTGAGTCTGGGCTTACCCTGTGACTCGTCTTCACCCTCAGAATGTGGCAGAAAGGGTGCCGTGCCAGGTCCAGGACTAAACTTAAAAAGACCTGGCAGCTGCCGCTTTGGGGGGGCCCTGAGACCGCATGTGAGAAGTACCCTTTTATGCCCTGCTCTGGAGACCCGTGAAGTTAGAAGCCCACTGCTGTACGTGCGCTGGAGACTGGTGGAGAGGCCGTGTGAACACGGAGGCCTGCAACTCGAGCACATGGTCACCCCAGTGTCCCAGCTGAGCCCTGCCTTCCAGCTGCCTCTGCCATACCCCAGCATGTGACTGAGCCACCCTGAGTGTCCCAGCTCAGTAGGGCCCCCAGGCCATTGCAGCCCTGGCCGCCATCTGACTGCAACTGCAGGAGAGGCCCCCAGTGAGACCGGTGGAATCGCCCCGCTGAGCCCTGTCAACCGCGGAACTATGAGAGATCATAAAATGGTTGTTGCTTTAAGCTGTCGAGTTTTGGGATGATTTGTTATACTGCAGCTTATAACTGACACAGTGTGTCTTTAGGGAAAATAAGTGATAACTCTGGACTCCAGGTGTGTCTGCTGTAGGGTGACAGGGACTTGTTTGCTGGCAACCTGACGTGTTTGGACATGGGATTTTCTGCTCAAACACGGAAGTGCAGAATATTCAGCGGCTCAGCCAGATAAGAGCTTACGGCGGCAGAGACCAGGAATCCGCATTTTAACAAGCTCCCTAAGGAAGCAGACCACATTTTGAGAAACTCTAGACCACTCAGAAGTCCCCATGACACCCGGTCATAGTACTGGGGTGTATTAATCTGATGTGGCCTTTCTTAGGGGTCACTGAAAACAGGCAAACATTTCCAAAAGGAAGGAATCAACAAGGTGGAGTGACGAGTGGGTTGAATGACCCGCCACGATCCAGCCTCAGCCTGTCTTTCCTGCCTTCCCTCCCACAAATTTCCCTTCAGATGCTCTGTCCTGATCCCACCGAATAGTTCGTTCCTCTGCAGAGAGAGTAGAAAAGAGGTTTCATCTCTCACGCCAGGCTTGATTAGCTGATGGGGCATGGCTTCCCGGGAGGGTGCCCTGATCCATTAGTGATGTCTGCTGTGAGCGCAGGCGCGGCGGTGGTGGTATGCGCTCCTCGCGATGGCGGCTCTGTGCCCCATCCTGCCCGGTGCTGTGAAAAGCCTCCACACCTTTGCTTATTCTGTTGCTTCTTCTCGGAAGCCCTGCTCCTCCGGCTCACAATGGTGATGTTTCTCATTTTCATCATGCACCTTGCACCTCCCCATAAAGCTGGGCCCTGACTTTCCCAGATGAAAGTAATTTCTCCCTCCCCTAACCCCCGTGACACCTCGTCGGCATTAACTGACGGCCTTTGGCACTGGATTCTGTGTGTTCTCCTTGCTCTAGTCTTCCCCGTTAGGTGGGATTCTTTGTCAGGGGCAGGCACCGTGTCAGTTTCATCTTTGTGCAACTGGGTGTCCCAGATGGGCCCGAGCTAGGAGCGGGAGGGAGGTGGCGGAACGGGGCCTGCTGCGCCCTCGGGGTGTGCCGGGCCTGAGCTGATGGGTGGGAGGGCGTTTGTTTTTCTGAGAGTGGCAGAGGTGGCGCAGGTGGAGCCGGGACGTTGGCGGTGCGTTGGAGAAGCCGGGGTCCGTGCGTCTGCCGGTCTGAAGGGCCAGCCTGGAGCACCGGAGGCGAGGAGTTGAATCCAAAAGCGGGAGGACTTGTGTGGCCCTCGGGCTCAGCCGTCCCTGCTCAGCGTGGGTTGGGGGCAGGGAGAGGGGGGAGAGTCCGCCCCAAGCCCTCTCAGCAGTAACCCCGGAGGCCTTCCCAGCTCGCGGTGTGGAGGTGGCCGCGTCCTCAGGTGCGCCTGCTGGTGACGGGGAGCCCGGGACCCTCATCCAGCCTGGCGGGATGGCACACAGGGGCCTGTCCTGCTCATCATGTGTCCCCTGGGCCGGCATGGTGCCTGGCACGAGGCGGGCACCCAGTCACGATTTGTGGGATCGACGGGCAGGGAGGGCGGGTGGCAGAGGGCATGGGGTGTGCCCTCCCCGCTGCCTCAGCTCTGACTTCCATGACCTCATGCACGGCCCAGGCCCACCCCGACCTCGGGGAGCGCGGGGGTTGGGCAGGGTGTGCGGGGTTCTCCCGCTGCCTTGGGCTCGTGTTCTCCAGCCGAGTTTCCACTGGGGCCACGGCCAGGGCCAGGGGGTCTGTGTCCTGCTGTTCGTCCGCAGCTGTGTGTGCGAAGCCTGAGCGGCTGGGGGCCAAGGGGACAGGGTCTCCCTCTTGTCCACGCAACCTCTATCTGTACCCAGGACTCAGGCCCAGAGAGGGAAAGGGATTTTTCCAGTCTCACACAGCAAGCTAGAGTGGAGGCTGGACCAGAACCGGGCTCTCTGTGGCAGGCCCGGCCCAGCGTCCTTTCTACGTCATTCATCCTCCCCCAGGAGGAGCCTCTGCCACCCATGAGGCCACCAACAGGTGCCATGTGGGGCACCGCCAGGGCCTTCTGCGTCTTCCTCTCGGCCGCCCTCCCTCCCTCTGCCCTCCTGTCCCTCTGGCTCGTCTTTGCCCCAGTCCAGGACAGACCCCGGCAAGGGGGCACTGGGCCCCGCCCCTCCCGGCCGCAGGCCTCTTCCTTTCTTCCCCTTTTTTGTCCTGTGACAGCCAGTGACATGGGCCTGGCGTGAACTTGAGCCTGTGGGTGCCATTTATCTGTCTCATGATCCCTGGCCTGTAGTTCCAAACCTTTTCGTCTCTCACTCGTTGAAAACAAAAGAAAGAAAAAGTCAACTCCCCAAACCAGAGAATGTCCAAAAAATACCAAATGTTGGCCTCCCCTGGTCAGAATCATTTGTGTCCTCTTTGGCCTCTGAGTGCTGGTTTTCTGGGGCTCAGGCCTCCAGGAGAGCACAGCCCGCAGCCCCAGGGACGGCTGCTGAGAGCCACCACCGTTGCCGCCTGTCCCTCGTGTCACGCTCTGGGCCTCCTGAGAGCCCCTCCGCCCTCCTCACCTGCTGTGGGGTCCCCGTCTCCATCCCCCGCAGCTCGCCCGGCCCGCCAGGTGGTCACCTGGGCATAACGCCACCGGCTCCCGGCTTAGTTCTCTCGTCCCCCAGACTGCAGGCCCCTGGAGGCTCCCGTCTGTCACTCTTGCTGGGGACCGTGCAAGACACTTTCAAACCCCTCGTCTCAATCCTCACACTGTGTTTCTGTTGCATAGCTCGGCTCTGAGATTCATTTTCCTGATGGAGGTAAATGATCTTATCCCCATTTTACAGGGGGAAATTGAGGCTCAGAAAACCTAGGTGCCTTGTGCAATGTCATCGTCTTTACCCGGATTTGAAATCAGGTCTGTTAAAGTCAAATCTGGGACTAGTCCTGCTGGATCACAGTGTAGAATCCGTGACTGATTACATCTCACCTTTGTGTGGTGCTTTGCAGCTTGTGAGATTTGCTCCCTGATTTCCCCATTGCAGCTTTCACACCGTGTGGCGATACATACCCTATCTCAATCACTAATGATTTCTAGAAACAGCGTATATCACATGATACGAGCTGTTGTGGATGAATGCCCCGAGGGGAGGGGGGCGTACAAAGGAGGGAGCAACAGATTGCCTGGAGGAGTCAGGGAAGGCTTCCTGGAGGAGGTGCCGTTTGAGTTGGGCCCTGAAGGCTGAACAGGAGGTGGGCACTGCTGGCAAAAGCACAGGGCTGTGCTCTGGTGGGTGGGCCAGCAGGTGGGAGCAGACAGGCAGAGGCAGCAGGTTGGGACCAGACTGTGTTAGGTTTGGAAAGCCACGAGGCGAGGTCAGGCTGCCCCGGCTGGGGCGGTGTCCCTGAAGGGTGGTAGCACAGAACGGTCCCCTGCCACACAGGCTGCTCCCGAGGCTCTGAGCGCTGAGCATCTGAAATGCGGCTGCTGCAGCTGAAGAATTCTAAAGTTTGTTTGATTTTAATTAAAATATAAGAAACTTGCACTTGATTCCAATATTGGAAAACTTTTAAGAATGTTTGGAGCAGTCTGGACATGTGAATCAGTTTTCAACTGTCAACCGTGAATTCTAAACACAGCACGGAACGAGCATTTCTGATGAATGTTTGGCATCCCAAGCGGAGATGCGCCGCGGTGGGAGACGCACGCCGGCGTCGAGGATGCAGACACACCGTGCACTGGTTCCCCGATAACTGACCTGCGTGGATACGCTGAAACGCTGCTGTTTCAGACGTGCGTGGGTTAGTACAAAATACCATGGAAATTAATGTCACCTCTTTGTTGTTCACTGTTTAAAATGTGGCTGCTAGACAATTTAGAATCCCACGGGGTAACTGCACCCCTGGTGGACAGCACTGGGCTGAGATTCTGGCGTGTTCCGCAGGACCCAGGAGGCCCCGGCACCTGCCTCCTTAGCAGCCCCTCCAGTGACTCTGATGCCGGTGACCGGAACCTGCTTTAGAAAGATCCCTCCGGGCACCAGGTGGAGGGCGGATCGCAGTGTGGGCTGGGGGCAGCCGGGCCGCTGACGTTGCCAGGCGTGGAAAGAGGCCCGCCCTCAGGCAGTGGCCGTGGGGACTCCCTGAAGGCCAGACGCTCTCGATGTTCCCTTTCAGGGCCCCGGTGCCCCCTGAATGGCCTCTGCCCTGGCCTGGCCGCAGGGCATGGGGTGAGGGGGTACCTGAGGAAAGGGCCGGACACGGCCCCCAGCCTCGGGGACAGATGCTGGGCGGTGGTCTGGGGGGGTGGGTGCCCCTCCAGGGGCTGCCAGCCTCTACGGATTGACCCCACACTCACCGTGGAGACCCCAGAAGGGCCCCCTGGCACAGAAACGAGCCGAGCGTGGCCACCTGTCCCTGCTCCTCCCAGGACGAGGGCTGGGCGTGGATGGCAAGGGCCCTGAGTAGTAGGAGGATTTTTTTTGCGACTGGCCTTCCCCGCCCCGATCAGCGCTTGCGACACGTACATGTGGCTGTGGGAGACGTGGAGCAGACAGCAACAGGTCTCTCCTCGGGGAAGCCTCCTGTGCCCCAGCAGAAGCCCCTGCCTGCCGAGTGCCTGGACTGACACCTCGGGCGGCCGGGCAGGCCCGCGGAGCTTACCTTGACTATGTCCTCGTTGATGTTCTTGGGGTCCCGGTTCACCAGGTCGATCTCCTTGCAGTGAATGTCCTTGACAATCTGGGCCTCCAGGTCTGTGTGCTCTTCGGCCATCATCGCGGAGTGGGGGGCCTGTGGGAGCAGGTCCGAGCAGCGTGGCCGCCGGCACCGAGAGCACTTGGGACAGAGAGATTGGTTCGGTGTCCCCAGACTTGTGTCCCTGCAGCTAAATAGGCCCCACCCAGCATGCCGGCTGACAGCTGTCCCACATAACTCCAGCCTGCCTCTGGCTAAAGCCTCCCGTGGCAGGCCTCCAAGCTAAAATTAAGACTGGAGCTCTTCTGGAAGGCTGAGCACTCCTTAAAGGGGGCTGCGCTGGGTGCTGGGCCTTTGGAGAGGGGGCGGAGGGCCTAGCGGTCCCTGCATGTTTGTTTCCTGGGTGGCCAGGCTGTCCTGTGGGCCCCTGGCATTTGTCCCAGGCCGCCAGCATTTGGGCTCCTTTTCCGTGGAGCAGCTGTCCGAGGAGGGTGATGAGGTTGGCTCCAGCTCCGCTTCTGGCGGGCTGTGTGACCGTGGGCACACTTTGCCTCTCTGGGCCGCTATGTCCCGTCTGTAACAATGGGGACATGACAATAATGGGTGGGGCTCTTCTTACCTGTGCGGAGAGGAGCAGACGGGCCGGCGGGCGGGAGCAGCTTCGGGAGCTGGAAACACCGTCCCACGAGCTCCGGCTGGACGGTGAACGCCTGGCCCTGCTGTCGGTGGCCTGGTGCAGGTTTGAGGTTTTCCCTCGGAAGGGGAGCCGAAGGCCTGCAGTGTGGGTGGGGCTGGGGATGAGACCCCACATTGGGCGGCCCATCCTCTGCCTTCTCAATGCGGGAGTCTGCACCAGGATTCGTGGGCAAGGGCATGTGAGGTGCGTGCTCACACCGCCTCTGCCCTGCCCTGGTGACAGCTCCCTGTGGCACCCCTCATGCACACCTGCTCAGCTTTCCTGCACCCTCTTCTGCATCAGCCCGCACCTAGGCCCGGGCAGTGCGGAAAATGGCAATTCCGGACCCTCCCGGGCCAGGGCCTGGAAATCATTCATCTGTCCATCCACTCATTCATTCAGAATTTGCTGACAGCTGGGGACAGACAGACCAGGAAGGCTCTGCTCCTGCTTTGAGGAGCTCCCAGTCTAGGGGGACAGCGGTTAAAAAAATAAATGATTATAATGCAGTGTGGGAAGTGCTACAGATCAGAAATGTTTTACAAAGGCCTTGCCTTAGAAGTCCATGGAGACAATGGCTTACTCGGAGGGCACCGGGGTGGGCTTCCTGCAGGAGGTGGCTCTGCAGTTGGACATTGAAGGACGAGCAGGAGCTGACCACCTCGAACCCTTCGGGTTGCGGGATTGTGAACACGGAGGACTGGCACAGGCTGGCATGCTGGGAAGCGTGGAGCGGCCAGGGCATGGGGCGTCCGGGGTGGAGGCTGAGGCAGGAGACACGGCTCAGCCTGGGCCTGGGTGTGAACCGGCCCCAGTGTCATGCTAAAGAGCGTGGATTTTATCTAGAGGGGCCAGAAAGCCATTGAAGGGTGATTTGTGGTGATGGAGCTCCCTGGTGGCCAGGCGGAGGGAGGGTTGGAGCAGAGTGAAGTCTGAGGCAGGAAGGCTGGTCAGGAAGCTGAAGGTAACAGCGGCACTCTCAGCAATTGTGCTTGGCAACTAAGAGTAAGGATGCAAAAATAATAGTGGCTTGATCAAGGTAGAGACTTATTTTCTCTCTCACTTTACACAAATATGTTGTTTAGAACCACAATAGTAGCTCCGTGACCTCACCAGGCATCCAGCCCGCATCCTTCTGTTCTGCTGGTCTCAAAGCCACCTCATAGGCACACGATGGCTGCTGCTCCTCCAGCCATCATATCTGAGTCTGCACAAGATGGAATAGGAGGGGGCAGGGGCAGGAAAAGGCATCTGTCAGCTGAGGCAGCTCCATTAGAAAGCCTTCCCAGAAATCCCAAATAATAGCTTCTGTTTATAGCTCATTGGCCACCCCTCTTGGCAAAGGAGGATAGAAGTGTAGATTTTTAGGTGAGCACATCGTCAGTGTTACTGGGGGTAAATGGTAGGCAACTAGAAAACTCTGTTCCTGAGTCTTTCAGGAGTTAACTGTTGCGTGTACATGTTTTCCATTCCCCTGCCTGGGTCTCCAGGTCTCGCTAGTCCTAGGTACATGTATCTTCTCCTGCAAAGAGATCAGGACAAAGAAAGCATGTTGCAGCCTGTGTTTATGTGAGATGCAGCAGGGATCTGAGCCTGAGATTGAGCTTTGCCCACTGCAGGGCAGACAGAGCTGGTGAAAGGTGGGCCAGCCCATGGCATCACTGTCACAGGGCTGGAGGAGCCCGGGAGGACACTCACCCCGAAGGGGAAGTGACAGTAATAAGATGATAACAATGACTACAGAAGGCTATACTTTCCAAAGATGGCTGCATCTGTGCTCTTACCATGGGACTGAAACTACCAAAAAGGAGGGTCTCTATTCCTTCCCCAGCCAGCTGCCTGGCCCTCTCCTCTGAGGATTCCTGCCCCGGAACTCAGCTGCCATATTGTGAGGAAGCCCAACCAGCCCATGTGGAGAGACCTCACGGGGGAGGGGGGGACTGAGGCCCCAGCTGTCAGCACACGTCCCCATCGGGGGTGAGAGCAAACAGTGCTTCAGATAATTCCAGGCCCCAGTCTCCAGGTCGCCCCTAACCTTCATGTTTTCCTGCTGAAGCTCCAGACATCATGGAACAGGGACAATGTCCTCTCTGTGCGCTGCCTGAATATCCATGAACGTAAGAATTCTTCTTAACGTCACCCAATTTTCAGGCAGCTTGTTTCACAGTCATAGTTACTGGAACAAGTGCTAATGGCCACAGCCACCACCGCTGGTTGAGATTCGCGGTGCACCTGGTTCAATGTTAAGGCACCCTGGGCGTGCATAGGTTGGCCTATCTGTCACGCGAAAGGGTCCCTGCCTCTCGCTGGTTACCGGTGCCAAGTGCCAAAGGAGTGGGACAGCTCACACATGGCTTGACTGTCAGAGGAAGGAGGTACCACTTCTGTTGGGCCAGAAGGACGATTGGACTCAAGAGAGGCAGAGAGGGGAAAGGCCAGACACCAGAGGCAGGGGAAGTGTCACCTGTCCCTTTCTCATGACAGCCCTTGTCTGTGGCCATGGCACCCTGAACATGCCTGATCTCATCTGATCGCGGAAGCTAAGCAGGGTCAGGCCCGGTTGGTACTTGGATGGGAGACCGCCCTGTTTCCAAAGCCCGTGCTCGTGGAAGGAGCACCTGAGCCAGGGACCCTTCACTAACCAGCCTTGTGACATGTCTGAGCCTGCACGTTCTCACTCCTCACGCGTGGACGGCAGAGCCTGCACCTGCCCTCACGTGTGAGTCTGCACCCCGCGTGCAGCGGGAAGGGCTGATGGGGCGCCTGAGGGCCTGCGTACCCGTGGGAAGTGTTAGGCAGATGGAACTTGCAGGAAATCAACCCTGGGCTGACGCATCTAACACAAGAACACAGTTAAGGAGAGAGTGACTTTCAAAGCCCATTTCGCGTCTGGGATTTCACAGAGGGCTCGGTGTTCTCATTTTAAAGGCGTTTGTTTCTGTTGTTGTTTGGCTGGCAAGGGAAAAGACAGAGGGGAAAAAAATTGAAAATGGGTGTGCAGGAAGACATAAATTTGTGGGGCATGAAAGGGGGAGGTAACGGGGACGGGAAGATGGCATGGGCCGGCACAATGGGGGCAGCGCAGCCGGGGTCCGAAGCCTCTGTGAGCTGTCAAATCCAGGGCTACCATCAACCAGCGAGATTCATCCTGCGTGCCGACCTTTCCAGGGCGGGTAAGGCTAGGACAATGAACAAGAAATGACACTGTTTTTTGATTTTCCTAAGAGTTTTATACGTAGCCGAGGGCTCCTATTTTCTTCATGACTTGGCTTTTGGCATCTGCATTTAGAACACAAATTACAGCATGTTAGAGCTGGAAGAGACCCAGCGCTCCCATTTTACAGATAAAGAAACTGAGGGTCCAAAAAGTATTAATTGGTAGAGGGGAAAGCTTGGGCTTTACAGTCAGAAGAACTGCCATGTGCCCATGAGCAGGGCATTCCTCTCCAAACTTAACTTTGCTCACCGATGTAATGAGCATAACAGCACCATCTTTTCCTACAATCAGGGATTTTAGAGATTTTTGGAATGGGTTCCCCAAAAGGCAATGGGATCTCAGGATGCTTAATAGAGATATATCACCTAGAATGATGGAGATGACCGTTCTACCCAACTGTGTACTGGTTAGACGACACTTGGAGCCTTCTTTAGGCTCCATGCTTTAAGAGGGGTCTTAGAACGTATCTAAGGAGGACGAGTAAGATGGTGCAGGAGCCCGAAACATGTCTTGTGAGAAACAGGAGAATTTTGGGTTGGAGAAGAGAAGCATCGGGGGAGGGACAGGGACCTCCACTTAAGTCTCTGAAGGCTTAAGGGATGAGATTTATTCTGGGTGGTCCCAGGGCTGGTCAGTGAGTGGCAGACTTTGGCTTGACTCCACCCAGGGCCTTGCTCACCGTCAGCCCCTCGATAATGACAGCCGGTGGGTTCCCGTTAAGGGTACCAGGAGGAAGAATGCCTCACAGTTTTCCAGAGATGTCACGGGCTGCTCCCGAAAGGGGCAGGTGTCCTGGGGCCAGAGGAGGGAGAGGGAGCCAAGGATTGGCAGAGTAGAGGGATGGGCAAACAGGCCATGCACAGTAAATACATGTGAAAAGACAGTCAATATTTTAGGCAGCCCTGGCCACGTAAGTTGAGGGGTCCAGGGAGAAAGAAAATGCAGGGCTCCTGTTAAAAAATGATTAAAAATGTCAAGATGCTGAAACCATCCGCGGGAGAGGGAGCACGAGCCCGAGGGGATGTTCCGAAGCTCCGAGAAAAGGCAACTAGATCGAGGGGTCACGGGACGCCACAGCTTCCAAGAGCTCCACGCTCTCCTGGGCTTGTCTGTCGGGAGCAGGCTGGCACGTCACTCAGCTCCAGGGCACAGAGCTGTTCCTGGCTGCAGTGGCCGCAGTCTCCTGACCCTGACAGGGGCCCGGAGACACGGCTGGGTCTTCCAGCCCTTCCCTTACGAGCTGCATTTTGCAATTAAAAAGTCAAAGAGTCCCTCCCTTTCTAACCAAGGAAAACATTTATCTCCCGGTGAGAAAGCGAATCCCTCTTTTGTCCAGTGCAGCTAGAATAAAACAAAATTTTCATAGAACAGGCATAATTACTAAACATTCTTAAATAAGTTTATCTGTGTGCCTTCTGCAGTTATGTTGCGTTGCCCCAGTGGTAGCCATGGAAACCACTCACTGGGAAGCCCTGGTTAAGGTAAAGGCATCTTCCTGCCAGGGCATCCCGAGGGCTTTGGACCAAGGCTTGATCAGGACCCAAACCCGTGGCTCCCCCTGGTGGACATGGCTGCTCTGGTGACCAGGGAACGCCTGGACTCGGCCCAACTGGAAATGACTTTTTCCCTTCACCCGACCCTGGCTCCCAGCCACAGCTTCTTAAGCTTCTTTGTGTTTTCTTGTTGTTTTGTGTCTGTTTCTCACGAAGTCCTGGTGAAGGAAGAGCCGGGACAGAGGTCTGAGTCCCGAGAGAGGCACGCTGGCCCCAGCTAGTCCTCGCACTCAGCACTGGCGATGCTGTGCTCTGCAGATCCTCCATGAGGGTGACTTCCAAGCTCATCGTGTAGAGTAATGCAGCATGGCCCCATGCGGGCTTTGGGGTCGGGCAGGCCCAGGTTTACGTCTGAGCGCAGAGCGCGAGGCCGCCACGCACGTCAGCTTTCTGGCCTGTAAGATGGGGACAGTAACGACAGCAGTCGCCTCTGGGGTTGGGTGAGGATCAGGGGAGACCCGGGTGCAGAGCTCGGCGCAGGGCCTGGTGTGGTGACCATGTCGCTCAGTTTGTAGCAGTGGCTGCTGTTATTAATACCACTGTCATTGTCGCTAAAGGGAGCAAATCCACTTCTAAATGATGGTAGCAATAGCAGTGTGGATGATGCACTGGAACTTACTTTGCATTAGGAAAAATTCCGGAGTGATTCCCTCATTTGAGATGTTTAGTGGGTGATAATTTGCCCCAAGTCAGTGCCGCTGGAGCCCCGTGCGTGTCATCACGTCCCTGACTGTGCACGCAGATCGGGGGTGGCGGGCAGTCAGTGGCATCAGAAATTACATCGCCGAAGTGGCCCGGTGAGAACCTGGGCCAGCAGGGCTGGGCGGGTCATGCTGTTCCCTGACTTTCTCCAGCTGTAATTCTGCCCCCTGTCGCTGAGCGGGTCTGGCTGCTCCAGTCCGTGTGCTCAGCTGTCCTCTCCCTCTGTCTGCTCTTCTCCCCTCCTCCTGCTTTCCCTCCGGCTTGCTTTTTGCTGATACCTACAGCTCCCACCGTATGCCTATTTGGGTACTTCCCAGCAGCCCTGTGGGCCAGTTACTATTGCTATGCCCCGTCCACAGGTGGGGACAGGAGTGGCACTCTGGGCCCTGGCACCCACGGGAAGGGAGACCCCAGGAGGGGCCAGGTCAGGGCTTTGACTGGATACTCAGTACCGATGTTTGGTATGCGGAGGGCATAGTGAGGACGGAGACGAGCATTTCACGTTCGGTGGGCACCCTCCACGTTCTGCTAGGGGACAGTTCCTCACGGGCCTCTCACATTTCTGCATGTCCTGCAAGCGAGGCACTGCCTGCCCTTTGTTCTGTGAGTCTTTGCACGGCAGGCGTCTTTGGGGGATAGAGACAGTGTCTCCCATGGGAACAAAGAACAGGCATGCATACTTCCAATGACAGAATATCGAGTTCCCTGAGCTTGGCGTTGCTCTCCTGTGATGCAACCCACTGCATCCGTGGGTATCACCTGGTCCCCTCCGTGTGGTGCTGTGGGGACTGGGGCTCAGGGTGGTGGTGCCCCAACACTGATCAGCTACTGCCGTTGCTCTGAGTAACGAAGTCCTTTGTCTCTGATCTAGGAGTCCTGCACCTTCTGCCAGCACCGTGAAACTGGCAAGCTGATATGTGACCTTGCAAGTAGGCTGACACCTCAGCCCCTCACAGTTCTTGACAGATTCCAGGCTCATGACTTACAGGAGGCAGAAGTTCAGGGTTTTAAAGATGAATCAGCCATAGCTCCCACTCTTAGATTGTTCAAAGACTAGTGGGAGTGGATGGAAAAAGATACATGAGAGAGTGACTTGCAGGCTAAACGATGAAGTCTTTCAGGATAGATAAGGAAAGGGTACTCTTTGTGTGTGGCTTGCGAAAGGGGTAGGGTTGTGATGGCCTAGGAAGCTGGGCAAGGTAGTTCCAGGCGGAGGGAACAGAATGAGCAAAGGCACAGAGGTGTGAAGGCCGAGGGTGGATTCAGGGGACAGTGATAAGTCCAAGAGCATGGGAGCCAGGGCTGGATGGCCTCATCTGCCCCTCCGGAGTCCCCCTTGACCCTTCCCCACCCTGTGCGTTACCATGGCAGCCTGGCCTGGGTCCCGTGCCCTGGCTGCATTGGCCCACAGGAGCCGCCAGCTGGAGACCGGCGGGCAAGAGGATCAGCGCGAGGTCAGGGAGGTCAGCCCTGCCTGCGAGGGTGCCTTGGGCTGCTCGTGTCCTTGGGCAGAAAGTCACTGTTCCCTCGCGGGGGTCTCTGCCCAGCTCTCTCTCTCTGGATTTCTACAACCCTTTGAGGCCGGGGGTGGTAACAGCTCCATTGCCACTAACTGGCGACCGCGTGTGACGGCGTGGCCCCGGCCCATTCCTATCGGAGGTCACGTGCGACAGCTCCTGTGAAAACAAACACTTCTCGCGTGGTCCTGGCTAGAGCGCGCTGGCTTTCCTGTTGGGACACAACCGGTACAGTGGCTGATGGGGACGAGGTGGGAAGGACATGAGGTCAGACCCTAAGCCCGAGGAAGGGTCCCCGTGTTCCACCAATTAGCCTCCACGCCCCCTTTAAGATCCAGCTCAGGCATCTGCTTCCTGGGACAGCCTCCCCCGGCGGCGCCACGCCAGCCCTCCCGCAGCATTTGTGGACCCTGTGCTGATTGCCTCCTGCTCCCCACCGACCGCAGCTATCCGATGCGTCTGCCTGTATCTTCCCCTGCACACGTGAAGATCCTCTGCATGAATGAGGGTGTGCATGTATGTGTGGCGGATGGATGCATCTTTTATCCTGCGCCGCTGGGGACTGGGGCAGGGGACTGATGTGAACAGACACACGGAAGCCCAGAGCACCCCCCCGCCCGTAGCAGCTTCTTCCAGTCCAGCTGGGAGACACGACACGGCCCTGGGAAGTCTCTAACCCCTAAAGGCCTCCTTTGCTGAGGTGCCCCATGTCCAGACTGTGGGTGTGGCTGGAGGTCAGCTGGAAGGGACCCCCCTCTGCTCTGGGCAGTGGGAGATCAGGGAAGGCTGCCTGGAGGAGGTGGGGCTGGAGCAGAGCACTGAAGGACGGGAGGAGGAAGGTGGGCGGAGCAAAGGCCGAGGGGCCCGATGGGCCGAGGCGAGATGGAAGACAAGGAGAGTGTGAAGGTTTTGTGAGAGAGAAGAAAAGGAGGAGGCCGTTAAGGGAGGAGAAATGGCACCAGAAAGCCCCTGAAAATGCCCCGGTGCGGTTCGTTACTTAAAACAAAGCAGAGCAACGGCATCGCCAGGCTGTCTGCAGGGAGGCGTGAGGAGTGGCTGGAGGAGAAAGTGTGGATTTCAGAGTCAGGTGGACCCGGGCTTGAATCTCAGCCTTGCGGATTTCTCACTGTGTGACCTCAGGCGGGTGACTTTACCTCTCTGAGCCTCAGATTCCTCTTCTAGAAAATGGGGCTTGTAACATGGACCTCCTGGGGCTGCTGAGAACAGAGGATGGAACGACAGCAAGGGGCCCGTGACCGTGCCCTGTGTGTGGTCAGATCTGCACTGCTGCTACCACGGCCACCACAGCCTTGCTGTGCTTTGTTTTGTCTGGGGGACGTGGCACTGGAGACCCTGGGCACTGTCTGCGGTGGCCTTGGCAGCTGTGACTGTGGGCAACAGCAGCAGGCGCCATGCAGGCACAGAGCTCTAAAGTGTGATAGTGGAATATTAATGCCGCTGTCCGGAGGCCTGGCGCTGGGGCCTGGCAGGAGCTTGTTTTTACAGCCTGAAATAGCCTGGCCTTTGCCTTCCCGGCGGGCAGGCTGCCAGCCCAGCCAGCGTGCACACCGCCCAGCTGAACAAAGTGAACTATTTTTACCTCGGGGAGCCCAGGAATGCATCAGAGTCCCTGTGCCTGCCCCACCCGGCCCGGCCGCCCAGGCTGGTCTCCTGGGAGCGCCAGCGGGAAGCAAACAGCCCTGCCCCTTGGGGACCAGCTTCCCTGGCAAGGAGGCTGCCAGGTGTCCCAGAAAGGTCCAGAGAGCCCCCTCCTTCTGCCCTCAGCCGGAGACCAGGAGACCAGCAGCTCTCATTCGGAAGGTTTCTGCAGTGGTCAGGCAAGAAGCAAGAAGGGTGGAATCTCCTGTCCCAGACAACGTGGATGACAGCGACCTGCTAACAGTGATGGCTGCCCCTGTTGCGATGCTGCTGGACACCAGGCACTGTGCTGGCTGTGGCATCCCTAGGAGCGACATCTCCCTGTTCCTGATGTGGAAGCTGAGGCTCAGAGAGGTTAAGTGACTTGCCCAGGGTTACCCAGCTAGGAAGCGGTTTGGCCCCAGGCAGGGACCTCCCACTTGGACCAGTTTCTTATTTGTGCCAAGGCCATTCTCCTCCACGCCATCTTCGCTTGGCCTCCCGCCACCCAGCCTGCAGATAAGCTGGCAACAATGGTACAGTGGCTGCTGGGCCCTCGGGCAGGACTCCTCTGTCAGCACCCTGGCTCCCATGGGGTTTGGGTGGCTCTGGGTTGAGGTGGGCTGAGTAGATGCACAGGGAGCTGAAAGCGAGAGCTCTGCGGACGGTCGAGCGAGACTGTCACCCGGAGAGAGGGAGGCGGATTGGGAACCAGTGCCCCGAGTGTCTGCGGGGTGGAGTGGCGACGCGCCAGGAGTCGGGAGGCTGCGGCCGGGCTCCTTGCTGTGCGGTCTTGGGCAAGTCACTCAAGCTCTTTGGGGCTTTCAGAAATGCCTGTCGAGTGGAGATAAGTAACGCTTTGCAAACTGTAAAGTGCTATACAAACAAAAAACAAGCGTGGGTGGCGATGGGGAGAGAGTGGGGCCATTGTGCGCTGTGGGTGGGAATGTAAAGTGCCACAGCCTCTGTGAAAAACAGGATGGAGCGTCCTCAAAATATTAAACACAGAATCAACATGCGATCCGGCAATTCCTCTTCTGGGCATGCATCCAAGAGAGTCCACAGCAGGGTCTGGAAGAGATACTTGCACATTCCTGCTCATGGCAGCATCAGTCACAGTAGCCAAAAGGTGGCGGTGACCCAGTGCCCAGCACCAGGCGAATGGATTAACAGAATGTGACGTATCCGTACAAGGGACAGCACTCAGCCATAAAGAGGGAGGGGATTCTGACGCCTGCTACAACATAGACGAAACTTCAGGACGTTACGCTGAGTGAAACAAGCCAGTCACAAAAGCACAAATACTGTAGGATTCCACTTGCATGAGGGACCTGGAGCTGTCGGATTCATAGGGACAAAAAGTCGAATGGTGGTTTCCAGGGGCTGCGGGAGAGGCAGGGAGTTTTTGCTCAAGGGGCGTGGAATTCCAGTGTTGCAGCGTGGAACGAGTCCTGGAGTGGATGGTGGCCATGGCTGTGCCGTAGCGTAAGTGCTCTTGACGCCCCTGGACTGCACACTTAACCATGGTTAAGGCAGTAAATGTTATGTGTATTTTATTGAAGGAAAAAAGGTGCTTGTGTAGTCAGGACCCCCACCGCCTCCGTGAACACAACTTGGCTTGCCTGGAATGGGCCTTTCTGCTTGCCTACATGCAAAGCCAGTGTCGGAATCCTGAACAACTGGGAATTATGGGAGAATTCTTGATGTTATCAGTGTATCAGAGAGTTACGGTGGCACTCTGGGCTCAGAAAAAGACAGGAGACATAGAACAGGTAGGCGGCATCTTCATCTGAATGTCCTCGGATTGCTCAAACTGAAGCTGTCGCCAGCTGAGCTAGGAGAAAATTCTTTGTGACTGCAAAATGGCCCAATCCAACGGAAGGAAACTCTACTCTTGATGCAATGTCGTAGCCGTCTTCGTCTGAGCCCGAGAAAGTCGCCTCTTTAAAGGGGAAAAAATCTGAGACAGATAGTGGGATAACCTCATTAAGCTTCTATTGGTTGTGCTTTGAAATGACCCTTTTAAGAAATAAAAGGTTAGGTTCTGGATGGTGATGAGCTGGTTCCCTAAGACAGTGGTTTTTAAAGTTTGAACTGCTTGAGTTGAAATCACCTGGTGGGACTGAAAAAAAAATCCATAACCCAACGTCCCATTCAGCCTGAGCATCCTCCCTGGGGAGGGGGGAACCTCCTTGTGTTGACTGAAGGTGTCCCTATGTCCCCTCTCCCCCATGGTCCTTGGGTGTCTGTCTCCTGCAGTGGGGCAGCGCGGTGGCCATGCACTCTGACCAGAGAGTCACAGCTATGAGGGTTTGGATCCCAGCTCAGAAAAACGTGCCTCTCGCGTGGGCTGCCAGGAGGACGCTAGGTGGCTAGGAGCACCCGCAGGGCATGGCAAGTGCAGGCCCCCGTGCGGAGCAGCCCCGGGCGCAGAGCAGCCGCTGTGCCCGACACCCTGGACGTTTGCCCCTGTTGTATTCAAATTGGGTCACAATGGGCCTGCCATTCTGGGAGGGGCCTGAGTGTGTCCCCTCCGACCCCGGTGGCCAGAGCCCGCTGGAAAGGCAGACAGCTCCGTGGCTGGACGCCTGGACCATGGACAGGGATCGGAGTGAAGACGACAGTGAGTAGAGCTGCAGGGGCGGCGTGGGGCGCCCGCGCCGTGGCCACACTGCGCGCTGGCTCCCACCAGCCCGGCCTGCGGTCCCTGTGGAGAGCATCGCTTCCTTCCTTCTTCCCCCGCACGCGAGGCCCTTTGCAGCCTGCAACCCCTTCTTCCGTTAAGAGCCCCTGGACGGTGGAGACGGGAGGTAGAACATGAGATGAGAACGTGTCCCCTGCCACTGTGACCCCGTCCAAGCCTCGTTGCTTTTCCTGCTTTTCTCCAGGGGACCGTGGCTCCTGCGCCCAGCCAGCTGGGAGCGTGACCAGCAGGACTCTCACCTCAGTCACGCTGGGCTCTGTTCTTAGACGAGGTGAACTTTGCAGAAAGGTCGCGAAAAATCTTTACCCGTCCTCTTCCTCTAGCGAGCAGCCGGCACGTTCCCCGCAGCACACGCAAGGTGGCCGGTGACCCCGGCCCGCCACTACCAGGACAGAAACACAATGGAGTCTCAGGACTATTTAAAACCACGAAGGAGGAAGTGGTATTTTTGGTAGAAATGTGCTATGTTTTGCAAAGGAAGCTTTTGATCCGGACTTTGAAGGGGGCAGTGCAGCGGGGAGGAAGGCGCTCCAGACTGGGAGCTGGGAGGCCGGGGTTCCAGTGCTGGCTCTGCTGGGAATTGGCTGTGTGACCTTGGGCAAGTCATTAAACTCTCTGAGCCTCAATTTTCCCGCCTACGAAAGGAAATTGGGTCAGGAGCTCTTAATTTGAGGACCATGAGGGTGTGGGCAAAATGTCATGTGAATGTGCTTCTTGGAGGGTGTGGAGAGGGGGACACGGCCTTCGTCTGACTCCTGGAATGGCCTGTGACACTAACACATCTTCACAGCCATGCGAGTTGGTGACCTGGCAGGTTCTTTGTAGGTAAACCCTTTACTGTCTTTAATCTTGGTATCTTAAAGCCACTCTGGTGGGAGAAGCAGACCCCAAACGGGCTTTTTACAACCCATTCTTATGAAGCCATCTGTCCAAAGCCACAGGAGAAAGTGCAGCCGAGAACTATGGGGGGAAGGCTTTGGGGGCGGTGAGGTCTGGGCCGGGCAGGCCGGGGGTCCACAGCGGGGCCTTGGATAGGGACAGCCGGGCGAGGGCTGGGAGAGATGGCGCCGTGCGTGCGTTCGTGTGTGCGTGAGCGTGTGAATGCAGATATCGGTGCCACTGAGTCGCAAGGCACCTCTGCAAGGCGGCGATGTCTCAGAGAGCCCAGTCCCCGTGGCCCTGCCTTGGCGTGGCGGCCCTTTCTACAGAGCATGAGCTTCACATTCCGAATAACTGGAGAAGAATTGCGAGGAATGATCCCTAATTGACAAGAGCTGCAGCACTGGCTGCTCTCTCTCAGCCCGGCAGGGAGCCCTCGCAGCCTCAGACCTCTCCCGGGTCTTCTTCCCTCCTTGGTCCCCCAAATATTCCCTCAGCGGCCCCACCCCTGAGCACCACACTGCTCTCCCCAGGCCCCGCAGGCCGTCTCCCCCCTCCCGCTTCAGCCCTGCTCTTTGACCCCTCCACTGCCCCTCCCCCAGCTGGCTGTCTTCCCTCCTCCACCCGGTCCGGACAACGTAGAAGGCTGTTTCCTGGCCTGCGGGCAGACATGTGGGAATCCTTCCTTCCCGGGCCCTGGGTCAGGGCCAGGTAGTGCAGGGCTTGTCTGCCAAGTTCAGGAGTTTGGATTTAGTGAGCAGTAGTGAGCCACTGCAGGCTTTAGGGGGAGGGGTGGTATGGTCAGGTTTCCTGGTCCTGCTACGAAGGCAGCCAATTATATGCTTGCTTGTTCTTCTTGGCGGAACAGAACTTTTTTCTTTTCTTTATCTTATGATTACCTGAATGTCTCCCTCTCTCTGTCTCTCTTTAAAGTGATCTTACTTAGGATAAAATATACGTCACATAAAATTTATGATCGTAACCATCATTAAGGGTTCAGTTCAGTGGTATGTTGTGCTACCATCGCCACCATCCATCTGCAACACTCCTGCCACCATGCACAACTGAAACTCTGTGCCCATGAAGCCCCGGTCCCCTGTCCTCTCCTGCAGCCCCTAGAAGCCACCCCTAGATTCTCTGCCTCTGTGAGCCTGACCGCCTGAGCCTCACTCCTGCCATCTTAAGCATGATTCCGATCACGAGGCATCCGTGTACGACTGTATGCCCACCCTGGGGGTGTTTCGTGCACCTCACGCTTACATGTGCCTACTCTTTATCAGGGTACACCAGAGGGCGGGAGCCTGTCCAAAATGGCTCTCACACCTGCCGAAGGAGACAAGACAGGAAACAATAGCGTAAGGGGGGCAGGAGCCGCTGGAGCTCCCTGCCGTGCGTTAAGATGATTCTCTGGACTCAGGGGCAGAGGCCCTGGGGGCCTTTTCTCCTCTGCAGGCAGGGGAATGGCGTTTTAAAAGGAGAAAGTTAAAGGAGTTATATCCATTAACTGTGCCTTCCTCCGTAAGGAAAATTCCTTTCTCTACAAAAGAAAAACAGCGTGGGCCGGCGAGCCAGAGCACCGCCTGTGTGGCTCTCTCTGTGGGGTTTTCTCAGCAGACACTGGGCGCCGTCTGCACGGAATGTAGGGTGCACAGCCGGGTAGAGACGCCATCGGCTTAGACCTCAGGTCTAAGTACTGCTTCTATCTCTGCTGTGAATGTGTGAGCTAGTTGCCCAAAATCACGGCTTTGAGGCTCACTTTGTTCTTCTCTGAAGTGAGGAAAATGCTTATCTCGGAGCGCAAGAGGCCCTGCCCAGCTTCCCTCCATGAGCCGCAGGACGTGGTGTGGGTGTAGGGGGCACCCAGCCGGACAGCTGCCCTGAAACTCCGCCCAGCACCACGGCAACCGTGACGTGGCCAAGGCCCCTTCTGAGCACCCCCCGCTGGGTGTCACACAATGCCAGTGACGTCTGCGTTCCCTGCTGTGCGCCCGTCTGCACAGGAAGTGACCATCCTCCTGTGGTTCAGCCAGGAGTGCTGTATTTTTGTGCACAGCATAATGGGGAGATTAATTCAGCTCTGACGAACGGCGACTGCCCCGGGAGGTCGGGGCGGCTCCTGGTTGACGGATGGAGCTCTGAGTTTCTCATTCTTCCCCTCCTCCTGCCCCTTTTGTGTGACTTCCAGCAGGACACTGCAGCCACATGCCACTGCCCTGTCTTCCCGTCACGGGCAGGGTACCCCAGCAGACCCGAGGCTTCGGGTGGGCAGGGACCCTCCCGGGGGACAGGGCTATGACAGTCTTTCTTTCTGTGCTTGCCATTTTCGCTGTTGTCTCCTGGTTTAAAGGAGCACAAGGAAAGAGGAAGACCCACCCTCCTCAGGCCCAGGGCATGGACTGACTCTAAGGACCATGTACCTTGTCTCACTGGGCGGCCCTGACGCCATCTGCTGCATCCCACAGAGGGGCAGGTGAGCTCTGCACGGATGTGTGACTTGTGCGGTGTTGGGTCTTCTACGGCAGAAGGCCCCAGCCCGGGTGACATGCCAGAGCCCATGCTCCTAACCTCTCTGACTCCAGGGGCAATGTGGCAGAACCGTCTGCTCATGGAGGCTGGTTTCCCTGCTCAGAGAGGCCCTCTGCACATCTAGGCACCTTCCGCTGCCAGCCTTCCCGCAAAGGTTTTCCACAAGGAGGGAGAAACCGCGGCTGTGAGATGGTATTTCTTACTGTTAGAGGACGAGGACTTTCCTAGTTTGGGCTCATTTGTGCTAACGGTGGCCGCTCTCCGCCGCCACGTCCCGCCGTGCATTTCAGGATGTTGGCCTCCTTGGCACCGCCTCTCCCCTTCCAGCTGCTGCCACGCAGGACGGGGCCTGCTTGCTCCTCTGGCCGCTCAGGTTGTGAACTTGGCGGCCTGCTGCTGCTATTCCTGCAGACGTGGAGGGCTGCGGGCTACAGAGCAGTGCCCCCACCCCCACCAGAAACGGTCTCTGCGACGGGGCAGGTCAGCTGGATGTCTGACCAGAGTCGCTCCGGTGACCCTTCTGCTGGCATCTCACCGCCACCACTTAAAGTCCACTTCCTGCAAGTGACTTGGCCACCGGACAGAGCCAAGGGCCTCCTGCGCCCCAGCACGAGGGCCCAGCGGGCTGGGGCTGGACTGCGGAGCCTCAGTCCTGCTCTGCCTCCATGGCTGTGTGACCGAGCAGTACTGGAGTGACCTCTCTGTGCCTCATGTCAAGTGGGGCCGGAAGTCCTGCCTTCCACACCCCCAAGTGGGAGGGTGGGGTCAGGCGACAGGGGTGGGAAGGTGCTTCTGGGGCTGGTCCTCACAGCCGGCTTCCCTCCTGGGGCCCCGGGCCACCTGCGTCTCTGTCACACCTACAGGCAGCCTGAGGTTTTAGAAACAGGTTATGTTGTGAATGATTTTTTTCATGGGGTTTCACGTCATGAAAAGCACAGGGGGTCCCCAACTTGTGGTGGGGTTCCTTCCCGACACGCCAATTGCAAGTCGGAAAGGTCAGGAGGCGAAAGTATTTAACACGGCTAACCTACGTCCCAGCTGAGCCCGGCCGACTGCAGACGCCCTCCTGAGCTGGCACCGGGCAACGCTGCACACCTGGGGTGGCAGCTGTTTGCCTTCGGGGTCCCGTGGCAGAGCCGGAGCTGTGGTGGGCCGCTGGCCGGCACCGCGGGAGTATGCCGTGTGCCGTGCGGGCTATCGCTAGCCTGGGAAGAGATCAAAATTTGGATTTTGAGGTTCGGCTTCTACTGAATGTGCATTTCGTTGGCACCATCGTGAAGGTGAAATAGTCCCAGGTTGAACCATCCTGAGCAGGGACTGCCTGTACTCAGCAGAACATGGACTTGTTTGCACCCAGCGCCCCCGCCACCCGCCAGCTGCACGGGCTCGGGGGAGACACAACCTTTCTGAGCCTCAGTTTCCTCGGTGGTGCAACCCGGGTGGTGCTTGTGTCGGTTAAGGTCACCCAGGGAGCACGTGGGAGCCGCCGTCCTTTGTGTGTTTCTCACGTCATCATTTCCGCCACTGCCGCCGCCTGCCTTGCTCTGCGTCCCAGGGCGCCAGGGTGAGGCTGGCTGAGTTAGACCAGTGAGTGCAGCTTTTCCTAACGCACCCACCTCGTTTGTCAGCTTCCCAAGATGCCGCCATCCACCGCCCCCAGGCTCAGGCTGCCCCTCTCCCTGCAGGTGTGGCTGACCCCACCCCTGAGGCCGAGCGTCCGCTGGCGCCCCCAGCTGAGCTCCAGGAGCGGCTGCCCAGCTACGAGCAGCTTCTTCAAGGGGACAGTAAGTCCACGGGGTCTTGGCTCCTGGGGCCTCTTCCTGTGGCCCTGGCCAGTGGGCAGGGATGTCTCTGGAAAGGGCCACAGCCGAGATAGCCCCCCTGCCCTTGGGGGGCCGGGGGAGCCCTCGTCACGGGCGGGTGGGAAAGGAAGGGACGGGGCCTGTGCCACGGACATCCTGTGACCGCGATCGTGCCCACCTAGGACCTGAGTGACACTGGTCTCAGGGTCCCCACTCTTTCTGCTTTCTACGTGTCACCGCGCCACTGCTTCCCTCACCTGCCCTCTCTCACATGCGGTCAGTCGTTCTTTCTCTCACCCTCACGTCGGCCCCTTCGAGCTGGGCGTCCAGCCCCAACTCCTCCCCTCTCCCCAGGACAGCAGACACTCTTCCTGCCTTTGGAGGCCCCCAGGAGGCCCCTGGAGCAGAGGCCCTGGTCCTCGTTCCTGGAGCACAGGTGAGCCTCAGGTCGTGCTTTGACGCGTCCCACCGGGGTTCCTTTGTGTCCCTGTTGCCCCGCAAGAGCCCTCCGTGGGGGTCTCAGCCCTGACAGTGCCCCAGAGGGGACCCTCTTCATCCCAGACCTTCGGAACTGGCCTCTCAGGCGGGGCCTGGGGACCCACATTTTGCCGAGCTCTGCGGGCTGTTTGCCTGCAAAGCCCGGGTGGAGCACCGTGGTCTAGATCAGGGGTTTGAACTCCAGCTGGGGGCACAGGGGGAATGGGTTGCGGTTGATGGCAGTCAGGGCCGCCCTGGGGAAATGTAAGATGCCAGGAGGGGAGGACTCCTCCTGCTGGAGGCGCTGGGCTGGAAGGGCTTCACAGAAGAGGCGGCATGGCCCCGGGGAAGAGGCGTGTCCCAGGAGGTGTCGTCTGTTTTCCCACCGAGTCCGCAGGGGTGTCCCAGCCGTGGGCGCCACCGTGGGCAGTGGGCAGCTCTCCGTTGGGGTCGTCTCCTTGTGTTGCTCACAGCTCTTCTGGCCAAGGTCATGTCCCCTGAGGGCAGGGGCCGCATCCAGCTGTCTCTGCCTCCTTTCAGCTGTGTGGCATCCTCCGCGGACGTTTTCCTCAGCTGTAAAATGCATAATTCATCTCTAAGTTTTGTAGTTTTTTCCTTAGTTTCAGAGTCCTATCACTCTTCTCCTGAGCGCCACACTTCAGCTGAAGGCGTTTTGCTGTTCTCTGGCAAGACCGGCCACTTTCCCACCCTGGGCTCCCGCCCACTCGGTTCCCTTTGCTGGAGATGCCCCTTGGGGGGGGGACTCCCGAGGGCTTTGCCACCACTGTGGCCTCCGTGTCCCATGGAGGAGGCTGGCCGGCCCCACCTGCTCTGCTCTGTCCCCCGCAGAATCCCCGTGGTGACAGAGGAGGTGGCCCGTGAGGCCCTGCTCAGCTTCGTGAGCTCGAAATGCTGCTATGGTAGCGCCGCAGCCGGTAGCCTCGTCATCCGCGAGCTGAGGCAGTGGACCCTCTGCAGGGTAAGGGGCCCGGGGCCCGCGGTACGGACAGGCCGTGCGTGTGACGTGAGCCAGGAGAGCAGCCCGGGGCAGTGTGTGGACGGCGGCCATGCCGTGTCCGTCCTCTGTCGCTGAGAGCAGGGGCAAGAAGAATGAGCGTTGCCCGCCCCAGTGACAGGCGCGACTGTCAGGCATGGAGCACGCAGCACTTGGCCCCGTCCCAGCCTCAGGGCGCCCCGCACAGGGGTGGCGCCATCGCCAGTTTGCAGAAGAGCTGGGCGTCTGGAGAGACAGAGTGACCTGCCCAGGAACGAGCGGCAGGCAGGGACAGAGCTGGGCGTCAGGTGTCAGGCTCGCCAGCCCCGGCGCCTGTGCGCTCAGCTGCTCTGCCGGGGGCTGCCTGCTGCCTCCCCCAGATCGCGCCCGTGCGAGGGATCGTTTGTTCTCCACTCCCGGGAAATCCCACCCCGGTGCCCACGCCGCAGCAGGCTCTTCCGTCTCCTGCGCCGGTGGGGCAGGGGGTGGCTCCTACGCCCCCGTGTCTGGTGTCACCGACACCGCCGTCCTCGCATGAGCACGGGGTCGCAGAAGTCACACGAGCTTCTCAGGTCGTGGTTAGAGCAGGGTCTGGAGGAAGAGGCCGCTGTACGGCTGTGCCGCCTTGGGCAAGCCAGTTGACCTCTCTGGGCCTCCATTTCCTCACACATAAAAGGAGCCGGGGCGTGGCCAGGCTCCCATCCCGTCCTGGGCTCTGTGGATGAGGGTCCAGAAGAGGACCGTGACGTGGGGCAGATAGGGGATGCCAGTGCCCGTCCCTGGCGGGCGGCAGCCCTGTCTCCGTGCAGACTGCTTGCATCGGACTGTGCATGTGCTGGGTTCTTCCCTTCAGTACCGGCTGGAGACCTTCAGCGAATCCAGGATAAGCGAGTGGACTTTTCAACCCTTCACTAGTAAGTGAGTTGTCTGAAACCAGTTTAACCAGGGGCAAAAAAGGCAGGAAAACATCAGGGCCTGGCGGAGCCTCGGTTTCCCCAGCCCCCGTGCAACAGGAGGGTGGACCCCGCTGATCCTAGCAAGCACTCCCTGCCTGGGCAGCGGTTTGCAGGAGGTCTCGCAGAGCCTGGCGTTTGCCTTTGGCTGCAGGCTGGCGCTGCCACCCGGGGCCAGACTGTGAAGCAGATGCCCAAACGTGTGCTTGGGCACCTGCCCGCCGCACCCGGGCCAGCTCCTGCACCCCCAGTCTCTAGACCGTCTCCTTGCCGTCCCTCCTTCTGCTGAAGCCCACTAGAGGCCCAAGTCTGTCCATCTGGGAAGCCCTATGTCCTGCCTGGTTTCTCTGCGGGACCACTCTGGTTCATTCTTCCAAGTCCCAGCTCATGGGGTCACCTCTTCCATGAAGCCCTTCAGGATTGCTCCTCCCGCTGCCCCCTGCCCAGCAGGAGGGGTCAGTCTTCTGAGTTCTCCGAGCCCTTTACGCATCCCTTGTCCAAAGCACTTAGCACACCCGTCCTATCTTACTGAGATTGTGTGCTGTGGAGGAGGAGAAAGAGAAAGAGAGGATGGGGTGGGGAAGGGGGTGTTGATGATGATGATGGTAGTTCTTGATTATTGACCCCTCAGCATGTGCCAGCCCCCCCATGTGCTAAGAATTTTATATACATTCTTCTATTTAATTTTCACTACTATTCTACAGAGTAGGTGCCACCTTTATCCTCATTTTAGAGACAAGAGAATTGAAGCACAGAGAGGTTAAGTGACTTATCTGGAGTCACATAGCTGGGAAGTAGAAAAGCCAGGTCTGCCCATGTCTAAAGCTTGGGTACTTAATCGCAGACTCCAAGGGGACCTCTGTCTACCCCTCCCAGTAGCCGAGGGTCTAGACTCATGCCTGGTGCCAAGTGAAGGCTTCGTGCTGCTTGCTGAATAATGACAGCATATCGCCGCTGCCCTCTGCTGTTTTCATGACCGTCCCTTTCTGTGTCAGACCACGCAGTGGATGGGCCACAGAGAGGTGCCTTCCCCAGCCTCTGGGACATCGAGGTCCAGGTCCCCCCGATGTTTCAGGAAGACACCAGGAAGTTCCAGGTCCCTCACTCCTCATCAGTCAAGGTAACATGGTCAGCGGGGCACCTGCCTTTCTCTCTGAGCTGTTTCCCAGGCGCTGCAGACTCTTCCAACTTTACCCTTCTGGAAAGGAAACCCCAACTCCAGGCTGGGGCTTCATTTCTTATCAGTTAACGTAAGTTAAGAAAACCCAGTGTATGGAATGTAGTCCCACGCAAAACCCCGAGCAAATTAGGGAGTATTCACGTAGCAAAAGTATCGTCCCACTCACAGAACTGTCACCGGCTGTAAGCAGTGTGCAGGTGTGTCCGCAGACCGTTGGCGTGTGCTTTTTGTCTTCATGTTTTGCCGGACAGTAAACAACCGGGGTGCTGAAGGAAACTGGCAAAATAGTTAAGCACCGTTGGGATTTCCTGTGGCAGTTGGTAGGGAAGCAGAATTTGACTTCCACCCTGTCCTACGGAAATGTCATCATGGCGCGGAGCGAGGGGAACCTACAGGTCACAGACTCATGACTGACCTGTCCCGTCCTGTGTTCTTGTCTGATTACTGCCTTGTCTGCACCCTGGGGCTTGATTCAGAGATGTAACTTGACTCCGCGGTTTTTCATAGAGTTACAAGATGAGGACTTTGAGAGGTCGAGAAAGTGCTCCGTGCTTTTCTCGAGGGTGAAAAGCTATTCTGACTCAGTGGTTGAACTCCAGTAGCGAGCTCACTGCCTTTCACGACGATGCTGTCCGTTTTTAGGACTCTGTCCCCCAGGACCACGTGAGCCCTCTCGCGGGCAAATGCCATCAGCTTTGTGGGTCAGCCTGGCCGGCGCCTGTGGAGCGTGAGCTCCGAGGACAGCGCCCCTCTTAGCGCGCAGGGCAAACTGGGGAGGGCGGTGAGGTCCCCTCGGCAAGGCAGCCCAGCCCTGGAACTGCCGTCCAGTGGGAGGGGCCGCCCCTCCTGCCATCTTCCTACCCTGGTCCCGACCGCTGCACCTCCGTTTGAGACGGGGACACTGTGTGGGGCAGAGGTGGCACTTGGGAAACTGGGTCCGAGGGGCACATTTCACTTTCAGGAATGCCACAAGTGCCACGGGCGTGGGCGGTACAAGTGCGGCGGCTGCCACGGGGCGGGCGTGGTGAGTCATGTGAGGGCGTGATGGGGGTGGAGGGCTGGGCTGGGGGCCTGGGGCTTCCTGCACTAACCATGTCATCTTGGGCAAGTCATCCTCCCTTTCTGGGCCTCCATTTTCCTATCTGTAAAATGGAAAATTTGGATTGGGTGGTCTCTAGTGACCTTGTCACTTTGATGGCATGATTTTAAGTTTTCTTTCCTTTTCTCATCCATCTGCCAATGTTCATTGAGAACCTACTTGGTGCTCCGCCCTGTAGGAGGACGAAGGCCATAGGTCCTTCCCGCCAGGGACTCCATGTCTGTGGGGGAAACCGACTGGTGACCCAAGTGAAGCACAGGGTGGCGGGTGCTGAGCAGGTGGAGTCTGGAAGGCTTTGAGAGCGAGATACACAGGGCTTTGTTGGCTTCCTAGGGCTTTCCCTGGAATGTCCCCAGAGCCTCCCGAGCCAACTGTGGGAGCACAGCCTGGGCCTACTCTGGGGCCATCCCCCAAAAATGAGCCCCCTGTCTCCAGCACCAGGGGCCTGGATGGCTGCGCCTCTCCCAGCGCCCTCTCTGCACTTGGTGGGGGTGCGGCTCAGGGGCTGTGAGGAGTCAGGGAGGTGGCGGGAGAGGCTGGCGGTGGTCTTAGGAGCCTTTGAAAGCCACAACTGGAAGGGTCCAAAGACAACCCCCCACGCAACCCTCCCATTTTACAGATGAAGGAGCTGAGGCCCGGGGGGAGGAAGTGCCTTGTGCCAAGGTCACCAGGCTGAGATTTGAGCCAGGTCTGGGGGTGCCCTTGGCCTCCCCTCCTGGGAGGCCAGTGGGGGCTGAGGCTGTGATGCGTCCACAGGTGCGGTGCCCGTCCTGCAGCGGAGCCAAGCGCAAGGCCAAGCAGTCCCGGAGGTGCCAGCTGTGTGCGGGGTCCGGCCGGCGCAGGTAGGGCGGGTCTCCCCAGCATCCGGTGAGGGCTCCCACTTACCGCCAGTCTGACTTTCAGAACTGTGGGGGAGTGAAAATATTCAAAGTTGGGCTGGTTAATGATACTTCTGCCTCATCAAAGCCCAGGCCACCCTTCTGACAAGCCAGATGGGAAAGCTTTGGTGTACCTTTCACCGTGGTTGGTAGAGAGGGTCTTTGGCTTGGAGAGAAACTCATTTTTCTTGTATTTGCAAGTGAAAGGAATCCAGTCTAAACTGGCTTTGGCGAAAAAGTAAATTTACAGGGCCAGGTGATGGTAAAGTCCAGGGGTACATTTCTGGGATGGCTTTAGGCTCAGCTGGATCCAGGTGCTTAAACAATGTCACCAGGAATCTGTCTTTACTCCTCACTCTGTTTCCTTTGCGTTGGCTTCATTCTCAGGCGGGTGGGCCCCTGTAGTGGCAGAGGGGACCACCTGTGGCTCCAGGCTTAGGAACCCCAGAAGAAGAGAATGTCCCTTTCCTGAGAGTTCCAACAAATGTCCCGGGATAGATCTCACTGCACTCACCTGGATCACGTGCTCGTCTTTGTATCAGCCATCACGGCCAGGGAGGTGGAATAAGATGATTGGCCAGGCCGAGGTCCCAAACTGGTCACAGAAGGGGTGGGAGACTGAGTGGGGGAAGGGTGGTCCCCAAAGGGATATTGAGGCACTGCCACCAGGACAGAGAGGACTAGATGGCCAGAGGGTGGGCAGACGGGAACAATTCAGGCCCACCGCAGGCCACCCCCTCGAGGAAAGGTTTGGGGGTGGGGCCCTGTGCTGACCTGGGTGTGCCGGCTTTGCGCTTCTCAGGTGCAGCACCTGTTCGGGGCGGGGCAGCAAGACCTGCGCCACCTGCAAGGGGGAGAAGAAGCTGTTGCACTTTGCGCAGCTGGTCATTGTGTGGTACGTGGCCTGGCCTGGTGTCTGCAGACACACCCTGCGCAGCCGGGGCTTTCGCAGTGCGGGGACCTGGCAGCGCTTGGAAGGGGCCTTCCCTGGGAGGAGCAGGGTGGGGCTGTGGGATGCCGCGGGCTTCAGAGCAGACACAGCTGGGCGCAGTCTAGGGTCGCCGCTTCCTAGCGTGGCAGCCACGGCCAGCTGCATGGTCCCGAGTGGGAGCAGCCCACGCACCCTGCCGCACCCCTGCGTCAGCGTGGCTGCCTGGTGGGACAGGTCTCTCCTGCACAGGCAAGGATGAGAGGACAGAACCGAACTGTCAGGCTCCTCTTGAGCGCCCTGACCCAGACGAACGGGCTGAGGCTCAGAGAAGCCACAGAACGTTCCGAGGTCCTAGCAGTAGCAATTCCAGCCCCAGGCCGGGTGTGTCTGACGCCACAGCCCTATTGCTAACCCGCCCACGGTGTGCTGTCTGTTGCCTGCACCCTGCTCGCTTGCAGGAAGAACAGCCTGTTCGAGTTTGTGTCTGAGCACCAGCTCCACTGCCCCAGGGAGCTCCTCGCCAAAGCCAGGGGGGAAAACCTCTTTAGGGATGAAAACTCGACGGTAAGGAGGGCTTCGTGGATGGGGCCGAGGGAAGCTGGCTCCTCCTCCCCTCCCGTGGGGCCCGTATCCTTTGCAAGGATGGGCTGGGTAGGGGCTGCGGGGACCCCTCCTGAATTCCACCTACTCCCCCTGCCGTTCCTCCTTCCTCCCTCTTTCCCTCTCTCTCCCTCACTCCCCCCTCCCGTCCACAAACTGGAGACCCCCCCGCCATAGCAGGCTCTACCCTAGGCAAGTAGGAAATAACCCTGCCCTCACGGGTCTGACGTCTTACAGCGGAGGCGGGGGGTGACAGTGGGCGTTTGTACCACTGAGTCCCAAGGTGACTAGGGTCGTTGGAAACACTCAGACGGGGTAAAGGGCAGGGAGGGTGGTGGTGTTGTTCTGGCAGGCGGCAGGGGAGGCCTCTCTGTGGAAGGGATGTGGGGCAGACACCTGGGTGCAGGGCGGGGGGAGTGGACCCCAGGTGACAGCTGGGCAAAGCCTTGAGGACCCGCAGAGGGCAGAGAGGGGAGGGGAGCTCAGACACGAGCGGTGCCAGCAGCTGGACGAGACAGTCCTGTGGGTGGGGTGTTGGTCGGCACAGCCGGCCCACCGCCTGCTCTTACAGATAAAGCTTTATCGGCACACAACCGTGCATGCTCGTTTGCACTTTCTCTGTGGCCACTTTCCTGCTGCTGGGCCAGAGCTAACGGACTCCATGGCTGCAAAGGCTAAAATATTGACTATTTACATCTGGCCCTGTGCAGAAAAGGCTGTGTGGCTTGGGGGCCCTTCCCTCTCAGGGCCGCTTCTCAGGCTGGCTGGCTCCGGGGTGTGGCAGTGAGGTGGCCCTCGTCTCTCCCTGCAGGTGTACCCCATTGTAGACTTCCCCCTGCGGGACATCTCTCTGGCCTCCCAGAGGGGCATCGTGGAGCACAGCGCCGCCCTGGCCTCCCGCGCCCGCGTCCTGCGGCAGGTGAGCCGGGGTGCTGGGCGGGGGGCGCTGCCCACCCTTGGAGCAGGCCGGGCTGGTGGGAGGTGACGCTGCGGGGTCATCTGAAGAAACTGAGCCCTGCTCTCTTCCTGGGGGCTCTTCCTGAGAATGTCAGGAGAGGAGGAGGAAGAAGAGGAAGCGGGAAGGGCTGGGGCCGGCCCGAGGCCAGCGTGGGCAGAGGGCAGAGCGATGTGGGACGCAGAGCTGGGGGGCTCAGCCCCCCAGGGGAAGAGTCTGGGTTGTCTTCTGAGAGGGACAGGGAGCTGCTGCAGGGTGTGACGCATGCATCTGGCACAGGGTGATTTTGACTCCAACCCCCTGGAGTTCAGGTAGGGGATGACCGGGAGTTGGGGTCACAGCCCGGCTGGCCCCGCGTCCTGCCGTTCAGGTGGGCACCCCTGGACCCCACTCACCCCCAGACCCAAGCCCTGCTCGGGCTCCCGTGCTGCGGCCACTGCAGCCTGATGGCCACCAGGTGGCACTGGCGACTCAGTTTCCCCACTTGTAAGGAGGAGGGAACCCGGGAGAAAGACTTTCCTCAAAGCAAAGTTGATGCACAGTAAGGGCGGCGGTGGAGGGGTTGGAGAAAACAGCCCGCTGCAGCCCACCAAGCTGTGCAATCTCTTGGGGCTCAATGTTTTATTTTAAAACTTTAATTCAAATTTTATAAACCACACGCTTGTATCTCCACGGTTGTTTCAATACGAAGTATGTTAAATGACCTTATTCTGCACTTTCTCCCAGCATCCCATCTAAAAATGAATGCCACTAGATGTCACACTTGGCGCGTAGCTTCCCATATACCCGGGACTCCCCTGGGAATGGCTACACCCACTTGGTGAAACCTAGAATCGGATGTTGACTAAAGATGAGAAGTCACTTTTGGCCAGAGCATAGGGTACGTGAAGGAGCATAGCAGAAAATACATCTAGAAAGGCAGACTGGGGCCAAACTGTGCAGGTCCTAGAATGCTGACTCCAGAGCATGCATTTCATCCCCTAGGCGGTAGGGAGCTACTGAATGTTCTTGAGCAGGTGAGTGACCTGAACAGAACACTTGGCCGTTTGTTTCCTCAGCGCCAGACCATCGAGCTGATCCCCCTCACAGAAGTTCATTACTGGTACCGAGGAAAGACTTCTGTCTACTACATCTATGGCACCGACCACCAGGTGTATGTGGCCGACTACCCTGAGCGGTACTGCTGTGGCTGCACCATCATGTGACGCAGCACGGCTGTCCCCAGAGCCCGCCGTTCACATGTGCCAAGGAGGACAACGGATGCTCTTGGAGGTCATCCACAGCTGGCTGCGCTGGACAGTCCTGTGCAAACCCTGGCATGTCCTTCCAGAAAAATCAGCTATCGTCTGTCAAGCCACCAGTCCTAGTGGAGCCCCAGTGGTGGAAGCCATCGCTCGTGTGTCTAACCTACAAGCATTCAACTACACCCATGCCTTTAGGACACAGGACAGAAATAAATGGTAAGGGCTCTGCCTGAGGTCTCCAAGCCAGTGCCACAAGGAAGCGTGTGACTTGATTTGCTTTCCCCAGCTCCACCCCGGTGCTAGCCCCAGCTCAGGTCCCCGCCCCACCCCAGGTGCCAGCCCAGCCCCTAGGTCGAGCCCCACCCCAGGTCCCAGTCACACCCAGTGCCAGCCCCACCAGAGGTCCGAGCCCCACCCCAGGTCCAGCCCCAGCCAGGTGCCAGCCCTGCCCCTAGGTAGAGCCCCACCAAGGTGCCAGCCCCACCCCAGGTCACAGCCCCACCCAGTGCCAGCCCCGCCCCTAGGACCAGCCTCACCCAGGTGCCAGCTCCACACCCAGGTCCCAGCCCCACCCAGGTTCCAGCCCCACCCAGGTGCCAACCCCACCCCAGGTCAGAGCCCTGCTCAGTACCAGCCCCACCCAGGTCCCAGGTCCAGCCCCACCCCAGGTCCCAGCCCCACTCAGTGCCAGCACCACGCAGGTCCCAGCCCCACCACCAGGTCTCAGCCCCTCCTAGATCCAGTCCCACCCCAGTGCCAGCCCCATCCCCAGTGCCAGCCCCACCCAGGTCCCACCCCACGCCAGGTGCCCGCCCAGCCCCAAGTCCAGGCCCTGTCCAGTGCTAGCCCCTCCCCAGGTGCCAGCCCCACTGCAGGTGCCAGCCCCACCCCAGGTCCAGCCCCATCCCAGGTGCCAGCCCCATGCCAGTGCCAGCCCACCCCAGGTCCCAGTCCCCCCCCCAGGTCCAGCCCCACTGCAGGTCCAACCCCAACCCAGTGCCAGCTCCGCCCCAGGTCCATCTGCCCCAGGTCCCAGCCCCAACCAGTGCCAGCCCGGCCCCAGGCCCCAGCCCCACCCCAGGTTCCAGCCCCACCCAGGTCCAGCCCCATCCCAGGTGCCAGCCCCATGCCAGTGCCACCCCCACCCCAGGTCCCAGTCCCACCCCCAGGTTCCAACCCCACCCCCAGGTCCCAGCCCCATCCCCGGTTCCAGTCCCACCCAGGTGCCAACCCCACCCAGGTCCCAGCCCCACCCCCAGGTCACCGCACCACCCAGGTTACAGCCACACCCAGGTCCAGCTGCATCCCAGGTGCCCGCCCCGTGTTTAGGTCGAGCCCAACCCAGGTCCGAGCCACACCCAGTGCCAGCCCTATCCCAGGTGCCAGCCACACCCAAGTTCAGCCCCACCCAGGAGCCAGCACCGCCCCTAGGTCCAGACCCACCCAAGTCTCAGCCCCACCCAGGTGCTAGCCTCACCCCAGGTCCCAGCCCTGCTCAGTGCCAGCCCCACCCAGGTCCAGCCCCAGCCCAGGTCCAGCCCCAGCCCAGGTGCCAGCCCCAGCTCAGGTGCCAGTTCCATCCCCAGGTCCAGCCTCACACAGGTGCCAGCCCCACCCCAGGTCCCACCTGTGCTCCGTGCCAGCCCCACTCAGGTCCAGCCCCAACCCAGGTCCTGGCCCCAGCCCAGGTACAGCCTCACCCAGGTCCCAGCCCGACGCCAGGTGACAGCCCCACGTCCAGCCCCACCCAGTGCCAGCCCCACTCAGGACCAGCCCCACCCCAGGTCCCAGCCCTGCTCAGTGCCCGCCTGCCTTTAGGACCAGCCGAACTCAGGTGCCAGCCCAACCCAGGTGCCAACCCCACCCCAGGTCACAGCCCTGCTCAGTGCCAGCCGCACTCAGGTGGCAGCCCCACCCCCGGTCCAGCCGCAGCCCAGGTCCCAGCCCCACCTCTAGGTCACAGCCCCGCCCAGGTTCCAGCCACACCCCAGGTCATAGCCCTGCTCAGTGCCCACCCGCCCTTAGGACCAGCCGCACTCAGGTGCCAGCCCAACCCAGGTGCCAACCCCACCCCAGGTCACAGCCCCGTTCGGTGCCAGCCCCACCCGGGTCCCAGCCCCACCTCCAGGTCGCAGCCCTTCCCAGGTTCCAGCCACATCCCAGGTCATAGCCCTGCTCAGTGCCAGCCGCACCCAGGTGCCAGCCACACCCCAGGTCATAGCCCTGCTCAGTGCCAGCCGCACCCAGGTGCCAGCCCCACCCCAGGTCCCAGCCCCCCTCAGTGCCAGCCCCAACCCCAGGTCCCAGCCCCGATCAGTGCCAGCCCCACCCAGAGGCCCAGCCCCACCCAGTGCCAGCCACAACCCCAGGTTCCAGCCCCACCGCAGGTGCCAGCCCCGCTGCAGGTCCAGCCACACCTAGGTGCCAGTCCCATCCCAAGTCCCAGCCCCACCCCAGGTCGCAGCCCCACACAGGTTCCAGGGACATCCAGTGCCAGCCCCACCCAGGTCCCAGCCCCGCCCCTAGGTCCACACCACCCAGATGCCAGCTCCACCCCGGGTCCCAGTCCTGCTCAGTGTCAGCCCCACCCAGGTGCCACCCCCACCAGCAGGTCCAGCTGTATCCCCAGTGCCAGCCCCACCCCAAGTCCAGCCCCATCCTTAGTGCCAGCCCAGCCCAGTGCCAGCCCCACCCCAGGTCCAGCCCCACCCAGGTCCAGCCCGACCCAGGTGCCAGCCGGCCCCTAGGTCCAGCCCCACTGAGTGCCAGCCCCACCAGAGGTCCGAGCCCCACCCCAGGTCCAGCCCCAGCTAGGTGCCAGCCCTGCCCCTAGGTAGAGCCCCACCAAGGTGCCAACCCCACCCCAGGTCAAGCCCCACCCCACGTCCCAGCCCCACCCAGATACCAGCCCTGCTCAGTGCCAGCCCCACGCCAGGTCCCAGCTCCATGCCAGGTCCAGCTCCACCCAAGTCCCAGCCCGACGCCAGGTGCCAACCCCAGGTCCAGGCCCGTCCAGTGCCAGCCACTCCCCAGGTGCCAGCCCCACCACAGGTTCCAGCCCCAACCCCAGGTCCAGCCCCACCGCAGGTCCAGCCCCATCCCAGGTGCCAGCCCCACGCCAGTGCCAGCCCCATCCCAGGTCCCAGCCCCATGCCCAGGTCCAGCCCCACCGCAGGTCCAGCCCAACCTAGTGCCAGCCCCACCCTAGGTCCATCCGAACCCAGGTCACAGCCCCACCCAGTGCCAGCTCCACTCAGTGCCAGCCCCACCCCAAGTTCCCACCCCATCCCCAGGTGCCAGCCCCGCCCCTAGGACCAGCCGCACCCAGGTGCCAACCTCACCTTCGGTCACAGCCCTGTTCAGTGCCAGCCGCACCCAGGTGCCAGCCCCACCCCAGTGCCTGCCCCACCCCAGGTCCCAGTCCCACGCCCAGGTCCAGCCACACCTAAGTGCCAGCCCCATCCCAGGTCCCAGCCCCACCGCCAGGTCGCCAGGTCGCAGCCCCACCCAGCTTCCAGGGACACCCAGGTCCCAGCCCCACCCCCAGGTCGCAGCCACATCCAGGTTCCAGCCACACCCAGGTCCAGCCCCATCCCAGGTGCCAGCCCCGCCCTTAGGTCGAGCCCAACCCAGGTCCCAGCCGCACCCAGTGCCAACCCCACCCCAGGTGCCAGCCTCACCCAGGTCCAGCCCCACCAGGTGCCAGCCCCGTCCCTTGGTCCACCCACCCAGGTGCCAGCCCCACCCCGGGTCCCAGTCCTGCTCAGTGCTACCCCCACCAGCAGGTCCAGCCATATCCCCAGTGCCAGCCTCACCCCAAGTCCAGCCCCACTGAGGTGCCAGCCCCACGCCAGGTCCCAGCCCCATGCCAGGTCCAGCTCCACCCAGGTCCCAGCCTGACGCCAGGTGCCAGCCCCAGGTCCAGGCCCGTCCAGTGCCAGCCCCTCCCCAGGTGCCAGCCCCACCACAGGTTCCAGCCCCAACCCCAGGTCCAGCCCCACCACAGGTCCAGCCCCATCCCAGGTGCCAGACCCACCCCAGGTGCCAGCCCGGCCCGGTGCCATCCCTACCCACAGGTCCAGCCCCATCCCCCGTGCCAGCCCCACCCCCAGGTCCTGCCCCACCCCAGTGCCAGCCCCACCCCCAGTGCCAGTCCCACTCAGGTCCCAATCCCATGCCAGGTGCCAGCCCAGCCCCAGGTCCAAGCCAGTCCAGTGCCAGCACCACCCCTGGTTCCAGCCCCACCCCAGGTTCCAGCCCCACCCAGGTCCAGCCCCATTCCAGGTGCCAACCTCACGCCAGTGCCAGCCCCACCCTCAGGTCCCAACCCTGCTCAATGCCAGCTACACCTGGGTGCTAACCCCACGCCCAGGTCCAGCCCCATCCAGGTCTCAGCCCCACCCCAGGTCCCAGCCCCCCTCAGTGCGAGCCCCACCCAGGTCTCAGCCCCAGCCCAGGTCCCACCGAGGCTCAGTGCCAGCCCCACCAAAGTGCCAGCCTCACCCCAGGTCCAGGCCTGCCCAGTGCCAGCCCCACCCCCAGGTCCCAGCCCCACCCAGGTCTCAGCCCCACCCAGGTCCAGCCCCACCCCAGCTGCAGCCCCATCCACAGTGCAGGCCCCACCCCCAGGTCCTGCCCCACCCCCGTGCCAGCCCCATCCCAGTGCCAGCCCCATCCCCAGTGCCAGCTCCACTCAGGTTTCAGCCCCACGCCAGGTGCCAGCCCAGCCTCAAGTCCAGGCCCCGTCAGGTGCCAGCCCTATGCCAGGTGCCAGCCCCACCCCCAGGTCACAGCCCCACCCAGGTTCCAGCCATACCCAGGTCCAGCCCCATCCCAGGTGCCAGCCCCGCCCTTAGGTCGAGCCCAACCCAGGTCCCAGCTGCACCCAGCGCCAGTCCCACCCCAGGTGCCAGCCCCATCCAGGTCCCTCCCCACCCAGGTGCCAGCCTCGACCCTAGGTCCAGCCCCTCCCAGATCTCAGCCCCACCCAGGTGCCAGCCCCACCCCCGGTCCAGCCCCGCCCAGTGCCAGCTCCGATCCTAGGTCCATGGCACCCAGGTCCCAGCCCCACCCTGTGCCAGCCCCGCCCCAGGTCCCAGCCCCACCAGGTCCCAGCCCCACCCAGGTGCCAGCCCCACCCCCGGTACAGCCCCACCCAGTGCCAGCTTCCGCACCTAGGTCCATCTGCACCCAGGTCCCAGCCCCACCCAGTGCCAGCCCCACCCCAGGGCCCAGCCCTGCCCCAGGTGCCAGCCCCACTGCAGGTTCCAGCTGCACCCAGGTTCCAGCCCCATCTAGGTCCAGCCCCATCCCAGGTGCCAGCCCCACGCCAGTGCCAGCCCCAACCCAG
>CAUYRT010054337.1:0-25295 GCA_963574885.1 Lepilemur ruficaudatus | reverse complement strand
GGCTCCCTCTCTAAGGCACCCGACAGTCTCTCTACTTCGCGAGAAGTTTTCCGATTCACCTCTGTTTTCCACTGAGGTCCTGTGTCCCACGCTGGTTCTCTGTAGATCCGCAGAGCTGGTCCTGTAGAAGTGGAGTTCACTTGGGTGCAGTGGTCTGCCTATTTCACCTCCGACTCTGAGAGCAGAGAGCCAGGAGGGCACTCCTATTCCGCCATTTTCCCGAAAATTCCATTTTAAACATCTTAAAGGTGTAGAACTCTCAGTTAATCTTTTCTAGTTTGAGTAAGAGAAAGTCTTGGTTGTATTAATGGAGATTATCTACAGTTACACCTGTAAAAAGACATCTGTGGAGATGTCTACGAAGACAGCTTGTAGCAGCCATCTCAAAACATGTCGAAGAAATATTTTTGTGGGGTAAGTTATCATTTTTTGATTGGCTGGGGGGGTTTAGTCTATTTTAGAGGTCTCATTTTCCATAATTTTGTTGGTCAAATCCAACGTAGGATAAGACTTAAAATGAAGAACAGAAAAGAGTGATCGCACAATTAATATATTGTTGAGATCTCTAAGCTTAAGGAGCATAAGGAGAAGTTATAGCTAGGTGACAACGAACCTTAACTCTCAGCTATCAAATTTAAAATGAACCCCCAGACTACCTCCTTACCTGGAGATAGGGCCCAAGCCAAGCCTGCTCTCCATCATCATGGAAGCAGGTAACTCACCTTCCTTATCAGAAGCAAGCAGAACTCCCTAAAAGGAGTTCAGTTGCTGAATAAAGCTTAGATCTCAACATGTGGTTGAGGTCAACATGTTCATCCATCTGCTTTTCATCTCCCCTAAATTTGCTGAACTATCCTATCTACTATTGTTTCCTCTCCCACTCTATTGGCTTCCATGGATTCATATGATTTTGTTCCTTTACTATCATTTACTAGGGTTTGGGATTGTGTCAAAGGTGCCTGTGGGTTGATACTTAACTATATTAAAAACACCTAAATGTAATGTAAGCATCGAATTGTGACTGGCACAAACTGTGCTCTAGCACTTACCTGGATTGTGGTCACATCAATGAATAAACATCTCCAAAGGAGTGTAGTGCCTTAACCAATATCATGGACTCAAGGATTTTTTTTTTTTTTGCAGATTTCATGTTTCTGTTGGCTATAATTATTTATTTTAACATTCAAGTTGTTACTACTTGATTATTGGGAGATATCTCTAAACTAGAATCTCTGATATATTAAAAAGTCATATCTTATTTTTGAAAAGTAATACATGTACATGGTAAAAAAAAAAGTCAAGCAGCATGAAAGGGTAACTACCCAGTTCCTTTCCTTAGAGGCAATTACTGTTGCCAATTTCTTGCATTCTTTCGGAGGTATTATAGGCATATTCAACTTATGCACCCTTTACTTTCACAGAAATGGTAGCATTCTATACAAACTGATGTGCGTTTGCTTTTTTGACTTAACAGTGTATCTTGACGTTCCATTTCAATGCACATAGAACTATTACTTTTTTCCTGATGGTTTGTAGTATTATTTTGTATGAATATACCACAATTTATTTAACCAGTCACCTCTTGATGTATATGTAGATTGTATCCAACATTTTCTACTGCATACATTGCTGCAGTGAATTTCTTTGCTTTTTGTACATGTTTGAGTGTATTTGTGACATAAAGTCCTATAAGTAGAATTGTTGGGTCAAACAATATGTGGGTTTTAGATTTGTCTTTGTTTTTTTTAAATGCCCCACAAACATTTGTGAAAGCATCCTTGCTTTATGACAACAAGATGTTTCTAGGCATATTTTGCTTTCTTTTATCTACCACCCAAGGAACCCTGATTTCATTTGGCAGAGAAAAGTATAAGATGTGGTGTTTAGGGGTATGTTAGATTTTTCTGTATGACTACTGTTGGTAGGGAGAGGCAGTTCGAATAATTTAAGTGACAAAGTAAAAGCTTTTTAAGGGTGTGGGTTCATGTTGAAGTTTCCAGTTTATATTTTTTCACACACATACACACAAGGATTTATTATAGGGATTTGACCTTATATAGTAATGGGAGCTTATAAGACAGTCTCTGTAAGGCTGTTGTCTTCATACCTAATGCTGAAGCTTGAAGTCTGCAGGGCAGAAAGTTGGGAAGAAGGCAGCAAGGACAAGCTAGAACTCATGTCATTGACTGGAACCCATGTCAGTCTCACTTTCACTGTCTCCAATTTTAATGATGTGGGTATCCCGCAGAAGAACCTGGTGTCTTTTGTCATATAGATACACATCCATCTGGACAAGGAGTCAGAGAAGTTGAAGGAAGATCCAAGAGATAGTGGAACAACTTCAGGCTAGTTGCTGCCCCACGCCAAGGAGGTGATCCAACAGATAAACAATATGCATGGGCTATGGAGACCTTTCCCCAACCTTATGAGCACAAAACCCAATATTCATGATATAGCTGCTCCTCTGCTTCTGCCCTCCAAATCTCACACAAAAATGTCTCTTGTGGCACACCCTTAACTGGAAACATATAGGGAAGGGAATTATGGGAAAGCTAGTCAGCATAACCAAATCAACACCTTACAAAGCCTCCATAGTCCATCCTTTGTCAACTTGGACCTATGCACACCTCTATAAATCACATGATGTTTCCAGTTTAACTTTAAGTCCTTTCTTGCCAACTTGTATATGAGAACCTTAAAGAAGTGGTTCCCTTTCCCTTTTTCATTTGTGCTACCATCTTTAATACTCGTTTGTTTATATCCTCCCACTAACTCAAATATACTATGCTGCACATTGTCATAGCAAACCATGTGTTTAAATTACAATACTGTTGTGAGTTTCAGAAATGTCCATTTCTTTTTTGCCCCTTGACAAAATATGATTCAAAGCATACAAGTTTAGATGATCCTTTATGATCACACCATCTACACAGAACTGGCTGTCTAAAGAAATTTTAACCTCCTGCCCATGGAGCCTCAGGTAATTATAAGGGCATAGGGCGCCCAGTATCAAAATAGAGTCCCTACACACATAATGGAAGTTAATGAAAAAGAGCAGCTAAGCAAACACTGGCTTTCGAGGCTTTAACTAAAACTCTCCTCCAGCTTTTCATTCCCATGCCAAAACGGAATTTTGGCTTTTTCCCTCAGAGCCTCACTACTTCAACTTGTTTCCTTTTTTCTTCATGTTTTCCTTCACTGGTCCTGTTGCTCATTTATTTGTCATAGGCAGTTTGAGCACTGAACTTCCATTTTTCACAGGGCCTTGATTTCTTTGTTGGCTTGCATGTGCTAGTTTAGAGCCATCAAAGCCAGTAAAAAATCTAGAAAACACATTATCAAGAATTGTTATGAAAATATGCCACATAATAACAGTTAAAAATCTACCCACTCATCTCATGTGGCTCAATTTCTGTAAGCTCCTGTACTTTTCCCAGTACTGACTGTGCTTTATAAAAACCAATTCGCAAAAGACAAAAGTACAATTTGATTACAGCATATTCCAGTTACAATCTCACATTCTCAATACACCCAGGTAACTACTGACACAAATTCCCAATAATTTTCAGATATATTTGGCATATACTGAGGCTGGTATTTTTTTCCACATGAAAGCAAATGTAAAATTGAAAAAAATTACAGTTATAGAGAATCCAAGCCATTCCAGGTTTGGTGCAAATATCCACATTTTTGCATGGAACTAAATACGTTATGACTGTATCTCCAATTTTGCACTCGGGGTAGTTGTAGGAATTACTAGTTTTTTGCCATAGGGTTGAAACATATAGTCACTTTTGAAGAATTAAAGCCAACTCCCAAAGCCAACTCCCAAAATCAGAGTTAAAGGCAAATGTTTAACCAATCATGTTCAAACACAAACTAGCAGAGGAAGAATTTTAGGCTCAAAGAGTCAAATACTCTGCATTCCTGAGAAATGTCAGTTTCTCAATCCGGTAAATATTTTCACATTGCACTAGGAAGATTTTTGTCATTATTTTTGTTTTGTTTAAACAAAAGGTTTTTTAGTAAGAACCTTTTCAATTGTCAATGTGTAAACCTAAATCTTTAAGAATCACTTAATATAGGACTTTTACCAAAGAGATGGGAACTGCGTAGCCCTCTTCTCAGCACAGAAGCAGTAACCTCTAATCAAGATTTAAAATTGGCTCAAATGAGAGGAAAAATTTCAGGATTCTAGCCTTGGAGAAGAACTATTCAAAACCTCAGCTCTGAGCATGTTATTACTTATGGATCATTCCCTTTTATCTGCTATTGAAGAATTACAAGCTTCAGCCCAGCGAGGTTATATCTTTCTTCAAAAGAAAAATTGATGCCTCCAATATAAAAATTACACAACTTGTTGACATACTGCTATCTCCTGTCCTGGTAAGAGCAAATCTCTCTCTAAAAGAAAAATATATGCTCAAAACACAAAATTTCACAACTTTATTTCTGATAACACCTTAGTTTAATTGTCACAAGATTATTCAACTGCAATAACTTTAGTATTCATGGATCATAGCAGAACTGGTAGTGCTTATAACTTTGTTACTTTTCGTGTATAGAACCCTTCCAGGTTAAGCACGCATATTTCAAAAAGAAGTTTCAAAAAACAATTTCTTAAATAATATTCAGGGTGGAAATGTTGTGTTCTCAATTAAATATTATTAATTCTTTGCTTGAGAGTTACCTTCCCAAGCAGAGGATTAATTTAGACATTCGAAGCCTGTGAACACTAATTTCAACCCAATTAATTTCCAGTGCTTTTGTACATAGCGCAAACTCAATGTCAGAGCTCTTTACTTAAAAGACATAGCTGCTTGTCTGCAAGCAGAGAAAGATTAAGAGTACACACTTTAAAAAAGTTATTCTCAATAAAAAGTGTTTATTTATAATGAGTGCTGGTACTCAGAAATAGCCACAGTTTAAGAAACTAGCTGATTCTTCAAATAAGGGTCAGAAAACTTAGAACATCCTTTATCCTCATCACTTCCTGTCACACCTTTATATAGTTCTTAAGTATTTATCTAGTTTTCCTTGCTTTATGGGCCCTACATTATCAACGGAGCCCAGAAATTTCTTCTACTTTCTCTAGAGAGTGGAGTCTCTTTGTAAAAGGCCAAGCAATTTCCCCTTTATCCTCACCTCTTCACCTTGACTTCCTCAGGATTGAGTCCATAAGTGGATCTTTAAAGGTCCACCAACCATTCCAGTAGGTCTTCTAACTGGAAAATTCCTTTTGGAGTGCAGATTATTTGACCTGGAACATCTTACCTCATCACCTGGGGCCACCATTCAAGTGCGTATTAGGAGTGAGGAGGTGACGAATTATAATGAGGAATCTACCTACCAGATCATTATGATGATAGAGGGGGAAAGAGGCACCCAAGGATGACCCTATTAGTAGCCCTGCTTTCCTTGGTCTACCCTAATTCTTCAAATATATGAGCAATTGCCATGACCATACCCAATGGAAGGATTCCCCTTTCCTGTATACTCTCTGGAGCAACAGAGACCAGGATGCCCACTTACCGTTTTGTCTTTAAGGCCCCAATTTAGCCAGCTTAGCTGCTGCTATTTTATTTCTGCTGCCACACTGGCCTGGTCAGAGTTTATAGTGATAATCTGCTAAGTTTCCATAAGTGTTCCTTTTACCCCTGTTCTAATTCTCTTGTCACCTGGCTATCACCATGACCAAACCCTAAAGAAAGACCATTTTGTTCAAATCCCTTGTTTTCTTTGCCCTTTTAGCCATCCCCCTCATTACTGGGGAATAACTCCTATGTTCTTCATTCCTATTCCTATTTAATAACCTTGTGTACAAGTCTGTTGCATCCTTCTCTTATTGCTTGATCCTGGCAACCACTGAACAGTTATCTATCACTATAGTTTTATCCCCTCAAGAATTGTCATATAAATGGAATCATGCAGCATATAACTTATGCGAGTGGCTTCTTTTACTCAACACAATGCCTTTGGGATACATCCAAGTAGTTCAGTGTATCAAAAACTTATTCTAGGCTTGGAGCAGTGGCTCACTCCTGTAATCCCAGCACTTAGGGAGGCCAAGGTGGGAGGACTGCTTGAGGCCAGGAGTTCAAGACCAGTTTGGGGAGGCTGAGGCAGGAGGATTGCTTGAGCCCAGGAGTTTGAGGTTACAGTGAGCTATGATCATGCCACTGCACTCCAGCCTGGGTGACAGGGCAAGACTCTGTCTCTAAAATAAAAAAAAAAGGCTTATTCTTTTTAATTGCTGAATAATATTCCATTGTATGAATTCACCACAGTTTATCCATTACCTGCTGAAAGATATTTCGGTTATCTCCATTTTTTGGCTATTACAAATAAAACTGTTATATACATTCATATACAAATAGCCAGATATGGGATTGCTGGTTCATTTGGTAAGGGTATGTTTAACTTTATAACTTCAAAACTGTTTTCCGGAGTGGTAGTACCATCATACATTCTTACCAGCAGCTTATGAGAGTTCTAGTTGTCCGACATCTTCACTGGCTATTGTCATTATTTTTTATTTTAGCTATTCTTTTAGGTGTGTAGTGGTAAATCATCACAGTTTTAATTTACATTTATCTAATGGCTAATGATAGTGAGCAGCTTTTGATATACGTATTTGTAATATTTATATCCTCTTTACTCAAGTGTCTGTTCATTCTTTTGTTTACTTTTTCATTGGGTTGTTTGTTTTTTAAGTTTTGAGAGCTCTTCGTACATTCTGGCTATAAGTTCTTTGTTGGGTATGTGACTTGCAAATATTGTTTCCCAGTCTATGGCTTGTCTTCTCATTTTCTTAACAATATCATTTGCAGAACAAACATTTAACAATTTTGATGAAGTCCAATTTAGTGATTTTTTTTTTTTGTATTGTGCTTTTGGTGCCAAGCCCAAGGTGATGTGGATATTTTTCCTATGTGTTCTTCTAAAAGTTTTATAGTTTTACATTTTACATTTAGATGTATGGTCCATTTTAACTTAATTTTTGTATAAGATGTAAAGTTTAGATTGAGATTCTTTTTCTGCATATGGCTGTCTAATAATTCAAATAATGTTTGTTGAAAAGTCTATCCTTTCTCCATTGAGTTGCCTTTGTACCTTTGTAAAAAACTCAGTTGCCTCTGATTGTATGTGTCTATTTCTGGGTCTTGAGTCTGTTACATTGATTTGTGTGTTTATTCCTCTGCCAATACTATGTTGTCTTTGTTACTGTAGCTTTATAGTAAGTCCTAAAATTGGGTAGTGTGATTCCTCAATTTTTTTCTTCTTTTTCAAAATTATTGTGGCAATTCTATTTACTTTGCCTTTTCAAATTAATTTTACAATAAGCTTGTTTATATCTACAAAAATTCTGCTGGGATTTCAATTGGTATTTCATTAAATCTGTGTATCAATTTGGGGAGAATTGGCATCTTAATTATATCAAGTATTCCGGTCCGTGAATACCATGTGTCTCTCCATTTATTTAGGTGTTTGATTTTGTTCATCAGCATTTTGCAATTTTCAGCATATACATTATGTTTAGCTTTAAACCTATTTCTTTTTTGGTGCTATTATTGTATGTAAATGGTATTGATTTTAAAATTTTGGTTTCAAATCATACACTGTTAGTGTATAGAAAAGTAATTGAAATTTGAATATTAACTTTGTATCTTGCTACCTTTCTAAAATCAATCATTAGTTCTAGAAGGTTTTTTTTATGGATCCCTTACCATCCTGTATATAGACAACCATGTTGACTGTGAATGGGCTTTATTTCTTCCTTTATAATTTATGTTTTTGTTTATTTTTCTTGCTTTACTGCACCGGCTAAGACTTCCAGTATGATGGTGAATAAGAATGGTGAGAGTGAACATCCCTTGCCTTGTTCCCAATCTTAGGAGAAAAGCATTCAGTGTTTCACCATTAATCATGATGTTAGCAGTAGTAACATTATGTAGCTGGATTTGATTGGCTACAATTTTGTTCAGGATTTTTGCAATACTGATTATGAGAGATATTGGTATATCTTTATTTTGTTTAAGTGTTAAGGTAATGCTAGCACTGTAAATTTTTTTGGAAAGTGTTACCCTTTCTTCTATTTTCTGGAAAAGACTGGGCAGAAATGTAATGATTTCTTCTTTAAATGTTTGATAGACTTAGTAAGTGAATCCACCTGAGTCTGGAGAGTCTGTTTTTCAGAAGCTATAGAACTATTCAGGCTATCTATTTCAATTTCAGTGAGTTATGGTGATTTGTGGTATTTGAGAAATTTGTCCATTTCATCTAATTTGTTAAATTTATGTCCATAAAGTTATTTGAACTATTCTCTAATTATCCTTATTATGTCTCCAGGCTCTGTAGTGATATGCTCTTTTTCACTCATGATTTTTATGATTTGAACCTTCTTCCCCCACTCCTTGTCAGTGTTGTCCGATTTATCAATGTTATTGATCTTTTCAGAAAACCAGTGTTTGCTTTTACTGATTTTCTGTATTGCTTTTGGTTTTAGATTTTATTTATTTTTGCTCTTATTACCTTTTTCACATTGATTTGGATTTATTTTGCTGTTATTTTTCTAGATTCTTTTTTTTTTTTTTGAGACAGAGTCTGACTGTGTTGCCCAGGCTAGAGTGCTGTGGTGTCAGCTTAGGTCACAGCAACTTCAAACTCTTGGGCTCAAGCGATCCTCCTGCCTCAGCCTCCTGGAGTAGCTGGGACTACAGCTATTATATATATATATATATATATATATATATACACACATATATATATATGTGTGTATATATATATATATTTAGTTGTCCAGCTAATTTATTTCTATTTTTTTAGTAGAGACAGGGTCTTGCTCTTGCTCAGGCTGGTCTTGAACTCCTGAACTCAAACGATCCGCCTGCCTCAGCCTCCCAGAGTGCTAGGATTACACGTGTGAGTTACCATGCCTGGCCTATTTTTCTAGATTCTTAAGGAACAAACTTGGGTTATTGATTTGAAACCTTTCTTTTTCAATATAAGCATTTTAATACTATAAATTTCCATCTAAGCTCTGTTTTAGCACCACACACAACTTTCAATATATTGTATTTTCATTTTCATACAGTTTAAAATATTGTCTATTTTATTTTTTATTAAGGTAAAATATACATATAAAATTTATCATCTAAGTTTAAAATATTTTCTAATTCATTCTGATTCTTCTTCTTTGACCCATCAATAACTTAGAAGTGAGTTGTTTAATTTATAAGTGCCTACAGATTTTCTTACTATCTTTCTATTTTTGCTTTCTACTTTAATTCAGTTGTCTGAAAACATACTTTGTATAATTTATATTCTTTTAAATTTGTTGGTTTATTTAATGACCTAAGATATAGTCTGTCTTGGTGAATGTTCTATGTGAAATTGAAAAGAATGTGTATTGTGATGTTTAAGTGGACTGTACTAAAGATGTCAGTTAGATTAAATTGGTTAATGGCTCCATTTAGTTCTTCTGTATCCTTAGTGATTTTCTGTCTACTGGTTCTATGTATTACTAAGAGAGGAATGTTGAATTCTCCAACTATAGTTGTGTATTTTTAAATATTTCATTTTAGTTCTTTCAATTTTTAAAGCATGTAATACGATGATTAGTAGTAAATTTACAGAATTGTACAATCATCACTACAATCTAGTTTTAGAACATTTCCATTATCTCCCTAAAATCTTTCATGCCCATTGACAGTCAATTACAATTTCTATTCTCAACCCCAGGCAAACAGTAATGTATTTTCTGCCTGTACATTTTCCTTTTTTAAACATTTCATATAAGTGGAGTGATATAATATGTGATCTTTTGCATTTGGCTTCTCTCAGCATTTTTTTGAGGGTCATCGATGAAGTGGCATGCATCAATGTTTTTTTTCTTTTAAATTCTGAATAGTGTTTCATTTTATGAATATATGACATTTTGTTTATCCATTCAGTGGATTATGTACTTTGAATTTTTTCATATTTTGGCTATTATGAATGATGTTATAAACATTTATGCCCAAGTTTTTGAATGAACATATGTTTCATTTTCTCATACATTGATGCCTAGGAGTGGAATTACTAGATGATATGGCAAACTTATGCTTTATGTAAATTTTTTAATGAAATGGCTAAACTCTTCTCCAAATAGGCTGCACTATTTTATACTTCTTTTTTCCCAGTTGCTTTCTTCCATTCTTTTTATTTTTATTTTTAATTATTATGGGTACATAATAGTTCCATGTGTTTATGTGATACATGTGATGTTTTGATACAGGAATACAATGTGTATTAATCAAATCAGGGTCATTGGGGTATCCATCACCTCAAGTCTTTATCATTTCTTTGTGTTAGGTACATTCGACTTCCACTCTTTTAGTTATTTTAAAGTATACCATAACTTATTGTTGACTATAGTCACTTTGTTGTGCTATCAAATATTGTTCATCTTATCTATCTAACTATATTTTTGCACCTATTAACCATACTCACTTTATCTGCCCTTCCTCACTACCCTTCCCAGCCTCCAGTAACCATCATTCTACTGTCTGTCTCTATGAGATCAAGTGTTTTAATATGTAGCTCCCAAATATGAGTGAGAACATGCAAGATTTCTCTTTCTGTGCAGGGCTTATTTCACGTAACATAATGTTCTCCAGTTCCATCTATGTTGTGCAAATGACAGGATTTCACTCTTTTTATGGCTATATAATATTCATTGTGTCTATGTACCACAATTTCTTTATCCATTCATCCATTGATGGGCACTTAGGTTGATTCCAAATCTTGACTATTGTGAACAATCCTGCAATAAACATGAGGATGCAGATGTTTCTTTGATATACTAATTTCCTTTCTTTTAGATATATACCTAACAGTGGGATTCTTGGGTTATATGGTAGTTCTAATTTTTTTTTTTTTTTTTGAGGAATCCCTATGCTGTTCTCCATAGTGGTTGCACTAATTTATATTCCACCAACAGTGTACGAGGTTTCTCCTTTCTCCACATCATTGTCAGCATTTGTTATTGCCTGTTTTTTGGATAAAAGCCATTTTAATTCGGGTGAGATGATATTGTAGTTTTGATTTGCATTTCTCTGATGACTGATGATGTTGAGCATTTTTTCTCATGTTCCTGTTGGCCGTTTGTAATTCCTCTTTTGAGAAATGTCTATTTAGGTCTTTTGCCTATTTTTAATTGTATTATTTTTTTCTATTGTGTTGTTGGAGCTCCTTATATATTCTAACTATTAATCCCTTTTCAGATGGGTAGTTTGTAAATATTTTCTCTGATTCTGTGGGTTGTATCTTCACTTTGTCGATTGTTTCCTTTGCTGTGAAAAAGCTTTTTAGCTTGACCATCATGCTATTTGTTCAATTTTGCTTTGGGGGTATTACTCAAGAAATTATTGCCCAGAAAATTGTCCTGAAGTATTTTCCCAATGTTTTCTCTTAGTAGTTTCATAATTTTTGGTCTTAGATTTAAGTCTTTAATCCATTCTGATTTGATTTTTGTATATGTCAAGAGATAAGGGTCTAGTTTCATTCTTCTGCATGTGGATATTCAGTTTTCCCAGCACCATTTATTGAAGAGACTATCCTATTCCCACTGTATGTTCTTGGTAACTTTGTCAAAGGTAAATTCAGTATAGATGTGTGGATTATTTCTGGATTATCTGTCCTATTCCACTGGTCTGTGTGTCTGTTTTTATGCCAATACTATGCTGTTTTGGTTCTACAGCTCTGTAGTATAATTTGAAGTCAGGTAATGTGATTCCTTCAGTTCTGCTCTTTTTCCTCAGGATGGCTTTGGCTATTCTTAGTCTTATTGGTTCCATATAAATTTTAGGATTTTTTTCTATTTCTGTGAAGAATGTCATTGGTATGTTGATGGGGATTGCATGAATCTGTAGACTGCTTTGGATAGTATGGATATTTTAACAATATCAATTCTTCCAGTCCATGAACATGGAATAGCTTTCCATTTTTCATGTCTTCTTCAATTTCTTTCCCCAGTGTCTTATAGTTTTTATTGTAGAGATCCTTCACTTCTTTCATTAAGTTTACTCCTAGATATTTTATTTTATTTGTAGCTGTTGTAAATGGGATTACTTTCTTAGTTTCTTTTTCAGATTGTTTGCTGTTGGCATATATAATAGAAATGCTACTGATTTTTATATGTTGATTTTGTTTCTTGCAACTTTACTCAATTTGTTTATCAGTTGTAATAGGTTTTTTGTGGGCCATCATTCTTTGAGTACTTCCTAGATCTCTCATTCCTTCTAATGGAAAATAGTACTCAGAAAGACTAGCATCAGGTGTGTACTAGGGGTGTTCGTGGCTATTGGGATATCATTGTTCCAAGCTCTCTCAGTGGACACAGATAGGAAAGATACACACACACACACACACACACACACACACACACACACACACTTACATCTATATTTACTACTCTCTGTCTCTGTTTTTCTCTCTGTTGGTTCACACCAATAACTCCAATTCTAAACAAAAATTCAATTCCAATCTATATTTTTAACTCCCTCCTTTGGCTGTGAGAAACTTCATTATAACTTTTAAAAATTAAACTGTTTTATTGAGGTATATTTGACATATAATGAACGTCACATATTTCAAGTGTGCAATTTGAAAACTTTTAACATTTATATACACTCATAAAAACCATCACCACAATCCAGATAATGAAAATATCCATCACTTTCAAAAGTATCCTTGTGCCCCTTTGTAATCCCTCCTGTCTACCCTTTGCTAGTCCCCCATCCCAAGCAACATTGATTTGCTTTTTGTGACTGTAAGATTAGTTTGAATGTTCTAGAGTTTTATATAACTAGAATCATACAGTATATAATATTTTGTCTGACTTCTTTCACTTAGTGCAATTATTCTGAGATTCTTCCATGTTGTTGCATGTATGGTTAGTTCATTTCTTTTTATTGATGAACAATAGCTCATTCATTGCATGGGTATACCACAATTTTTTATTCATTTATCTGTTGATGGACTTTAGGATTGTTTCCAGTTTGGGGCTATTACAAATGAAACTGCTAGATGCATTCAGGAACAAGTCTTTCTGTGGACATATATTTCCTTTAATCTTGGCTAAATATGTAAGTATGGAATGGCTGGATCATATGGTATGTTTATGTTTAACTTTTGAAGAAGCTGCTGAACTAATGTACAAAATGATTTTACAATATTATATTCCTATAAGCAGTATATGAGAATTGCAGTTCCTCCACATCCTTGCTAACACTTAGTATATCAAGTCTTTTTAAACTTTAGCCAATCTGATAGTCATGTAATTTCATTTCATTGTAGTTCTAATTTGCATTTCTCTAACTGGTTGTGAACATCTTTTTATTTATTTGACATCTTTTTATCTTATTTTAGTAAATAGTCTGTTCAGATATTTTACCAATTAAAAAAAATTGAGTGTTTTCTTACTGTAGATTTTTGAGACACCTTTATATATTCTAGATACAAAACATTTATCAGATATACACTTTGCAAAGATTTTTTTTCCCAATCTGTGGCTTGTCTTTTCATTCTTATAACAGTGTTTTTTGAAGAGAAGTTTTAAATTTTGGTGAAATCGAGTATATAGATTTTTTTTCTCTTATGGATTTTGCCTTTTGTGCAGTATGTAAAAGATCTTTGCCTTAACCCAATGTCACAAAAATTTTCTCCTGTTTTTTTTTTCTAGATATTTCATAGTTTTAGGTTATGCATTTAAGTCTATGATCCATTTTGAGTTTATTTTTGTATGTGGATCTAAATTCATTGTTTTTGCACATAGATATCCAATTGTTGAGTATCATTTGTTGAAAAGGCTATCCTTTCTCCACAGAATTGCCTTGTAGTCTTTGTAAAAATTCAATTATATATACATGTATATACACACAAAATCATATATACATGCAAACACTCACATGAATTTCTTTCTGGAGTCTTTCTTCTGTTCTACTGATCTAGTTGTCTATCTTTATCCCAATACAACACTGTCTTGATAAGTACAAGTTTATAATGATTCTTGAAATTCTTGAAATTCAGGTTGTGTAAGCCCTTCAAATGTTCAAATTTGTTTTCATTCAGTGTTGTTTTGGCTATTCTAAGTTTTTTGCATTTCCATGTGAATTTTAAAATGAACTTGTCAATTTCTGCAAAAAATGCCTGCTAGAATTTTGATTGTGATTTCTTGAAATCTGTACATCAATTTGAGAAGAATTGATATTTTAACAATATTAAGTCTTCTGGTCAATGAACAGGAAATATATGTCTATGTTTTAGATCTCTTTAAATTCATCTTAGCAATATTTTGTGAGTTTCAGTGTCCTGATTTTTTTTCAGTGTACTGATTTTTCACAACTTTTGTCAGATTTATTCCTACATATTTCATATTTTTTCATGCAGTTTTAAAAGGTGCTTTTTATATTTTAATTTTGTATTGTTCTTGCTACTACATAGGAATAAAATTAATTTTTGAATATTAATCTTATAACTTGCAGTTTTACTAAACTAACATATTAGCTTTAGTTGTTCTTTTGTAGATTCCATCATATTTCCTGCATAGATGATTGCATCGTTTCCTAATAAAGACATTTTAAATTCTTCGTTTCTAATCTGGATGCCTTTTATTTCTTTTTCTTGCCTGACTGCACTTGCTAAGAACCTCTAGGGCAATGTTGAATAGAAGTGATGAGAATAGCCATCCCTGTCTTGTTCCTGATTTTAGCTGCAGAATCTTTTTTGAAGATGTCTTTTATCAAGTTGAGGAATTTCCTTTCTATTTTTGTTTTTCTTTGATTTTTTTTAAAAAACAGGAATGGATGTTTGATTTTGCCAAATGCATTTACAGTATCTATTAATATGATCATATGAGTTTTTTCAGTTTGTTAATATGGTGACAATCATTGTTTGATTTTTTTCATAGCTCCTCACTCCATATGCAAGTTTTTCCACTCTCATGCCACTTAATATTACCTCCAAGTTATCAAATTCTGTCTTTATTTCATGTACTGGAAAATGTTTAAAGAAAGAGTTGAATTTTGATGGTGAAATTTGAATTTTCATGTGTGGATAGTAAGAGAACGTTTTGCATCAGTGGTAAGAGTTCAGTTTCAAGCCCCTATGAACCCATTCTATTTATCCAAACTTATTTCTTAAACTACTTCGCATCACAAACCATTGTTAAAAACAGATTGTTAAGTTTCAACGAAATAATCCTCCCAGATTGACAGGCACAATTAGAACATTAGTAAGCCATAAGGGTTAATTCCTCACGATTTAGTTCTAACAACCGCTGCCTGACTGGCCCCACTATCACACGAGACTAGTTGGTGAGAGTTTGTGGACATTGAGTACAGCAGTCTGTTACCAGCTTTTGCCAACAGTGCCCTGTGTTTCTGTTCAATGCACAGGTAGGTGCACAGCTCAACAGTATTTTTTAATTCTGCCTGCTTAACAGCCCATCATGTCAAAGAAGACTAAGAGATCGTTGCAGGAAGAAAACAGTTTTTTAATGAGGTTTGTTAATTGCGATATTATCTTGTTTCTGCTAAAGATATGATGATTTTCTTGATTTGTGATACTGTAATATCAACATTGAAGAAATTCAATGCCCATCAGCATTACAACACTCATAAGGACCACAAATATTTTAAACTAGAGGGAAATGTAAGAAAGGTTGTACTGCAGAAATTGAAAGATGAAAAGCAAAAGCAAAGACAATTCTTTCAAGCAGCAATAAGACCTGGAAATAATGCTACTAAAGCAGCTCGTAAAGTAGCTTATACACTCAGGGAAAAAAGGAAAGCCATTCAGTGATGCAGAAATTATGAAAGAATGCATTGTTGAAGTTATAGGATGCTTACACCCTGGTAACATTTCAAAGTACAAACAACTGGAGTTTCAAGGAGAACCATAACTGATCAGCAGCACGAATTAGCCTTCAACTTAACAGAACAATGTCATGTAATACTTCAAAAGAAAATATATATCATTCAGTTGCTTTGGATGAATCAACTGACACCACCGATGTACAGGTTTTATACTTCATTCAGGTCATAACAGATTTTCTTTGCTATGAAGAGTTACTCGCTTTGGACACTCTGGTTAATAAAACATAAGAAATAGATATCTTCAACAAGTTTAAAGATAAATGTTGTGAAGTTGGAGTGATTTGGTAAATTTAGTGAGTGGATGTACAGACAGTGAACCTTCCATGACAGGAAAGCATGAAGAGTTTGTTGTATACCTAAAAAAAGTATTAACAGAAAAAATAACAGATTGTTGATGCTTCTTTTACCCTGTTTCAAAAGGGATTCATATGCAGAGGTTTTTGATGGGCTCCTCTGAGCCCATTTTATTTTCTCTGGCCTATTTATTTATTTACATTAACTGAAGTCCATAGTTTACACTAGGTTCATTATTTGTGTTGTACATATCTATGAGTTTGAACAAATATGTAATGTTATATATCCACCATTAAGTATCATACAGAATAATTTTACTGTCCTAAAAATTCCCTGTGCCTCGCCTATTCATCCTTTACTCCTGGAATCTTGACAACCATTGATCTTTCAGTTTCTATAGCTGTACATTTTACAGAATGTCATATAATTGGAATCATACAATATGGAGCCTTTTCAGATTGGCTTCCTTCACTTTGTGATATGCATTTTCTTCCATGTCTTTTGATGGCTCGATAGCTCATTTCTTTTTATTATTGGATAACATTCCATCAAATGGATGTACTACGGTTTGTTTATCCGCTCATCTACTGAGGGACAGCTTGGTTGCTTCCAGATTTTGGCAATTATGAATAAAGTTGCTATAAATATTTGTGTGCAGATTTTTGTGTGGACATAAGTTTTCAACTCATTTGGGTAAATACCAAGGAGCACAATTGCTAGATCATATGGTAAGCAATGGTTTTGGAAGAAACTGCCAAACTGTCTTCCAAAGAGGATATACCATTTTGAATTCCCACCAGCAACAGACGAGAGTTCCTCTTGCTTCACATCCTTGCCAGCATGTGGTGGTGTTAGTGTTTCAGATTTTAGTCATTCTAAGAGGTATGTAGTGGTATCTTCTTGTTTTAATTTGTAATTTCCTAATGACTTACAATGGTGAGCATCTTTGCATATGCTTATGTGCCATCTGTATATGTTCATTGGTGAGGAGTCTGCTAAGGTCTTTTGCCCATTTTTTAAGGAGGGTTGTTCATTTTCTTATAGTTGAGCTTTAAGAGTTCTTTGTGTATTTTGGATAACAATCTTTTATCAGATATGTCTTTTGAAAATATCTTCTCCCTGTTTGTGGCTTGTCTTTTCATTCCCTTGATAGTGTCTTTCACAGAGCAGCTATTTTTAATTATAATGAAGTCCAACTTATCAACTTTTTTCTTTCTTAGATTGTGCCTTTGGGTTATATCTAAAATCTCATTGCAAAGCCAAGCTCACCTAGATTTTTCTCTTATGTTATTTTCTAGAAATTTTATAATTTTGAATTTTATATTTAGGTTTATGATGCATTTTGTGTTAATTTTTGTGAAAAGTGTGAGTTCTGTGTTCAGATTCTTTTTTTTTTTTTGTATGTGGATGTCCAATTGTCCTAGACCATCTTTGAAAACACTATCCTTTCTCTTTTGAATTGCCTTGTCCCACTTCACAATCAATTTACTCTCTTTGTGTAGATCTATTACTGGGTCCTCTATTCTGTTTAATTGCCCTACTTGTCTATTCTTTTGCAAATACCATACTATCTTGATTGCTGTAGCTTTATAATAATTCTTGAGGCTGTGTAGTGTCAGTCTTCTTTACTTTTATTCATCAGTATTTTGTTGGATTACTGTTTGATTTTTAAATGCTTAACCAACCCCGAATTCCTGGAATTAACCCTACTTGATTATTTGTTATTCTTTTAATATATTTAATTAGATCTGCTCCTTTTTTTTTTTTTAAGAAATCTTACATCTATGTTCATGAGAGATATTGGTCTGTCATTTTCTTTTCTTGTAATGTCTTTGTCTGGTTTCATTGTAATCTGGCCTGGTAGAACAAGTTAGGAAGTATTCCCTATCCTTCTATTTTGGGGAGAAATATGCAATAATTTATATTACTTCTTCTTTAAATATTTGGTATAATTTACCAGTGAAGCCATCTAGGCCTCAAGTTTTCTTTAGAGAAAGCACTGTAACTACAAATTCAAGTTCTTTAACAGGGTATTCATGTCATATATTTCTTTTTCAGTAAGTTTTGGTAAATTGTGTCCTTCAAGGAATTTTTTCATTTCATGTAAGCTGTCAAATTTATTGGTATTACATTGTTATTTCCTGACTTTTAAATTTGGATATAATTCACTTACTACATGCATTTTAGAAAATAATACAATTTAGTATATTTTAGTATGTTGACATAGTTGGGCAACCATCACCACCATCTAATTCCAGAAAATTTTTATCACCATCAAAAGAAATCTCATACCCACTAGTAGTCAATCCTCACTCCTCTCTCCTCCCTTATTATTTTTAATATCTGTAGAATCTGCAGTGTCACTTCTCTATTTCTGATATTATAATTTGTGTAATCTGTTTATTTTCCCCTGATAAACCTCTGGGTTTATCAACTTCATTGATCTTCTCTAAGAATCACCTTTTGCTTTCATTGATTTTCTCTGTTTTCTATTTCATAGAGTTTTGCACTGATCTTCATTATTTATTTTATGCTACTTTGGTTTTAATGTGCTCTTCTCTATCTATTTTCTTAGATGAACAGTGAGACCATTGATTTGAGTCTATTCGTTTCTAATATATATATTTAGTATTATAACTTTCCCCTTAAGTACTGCTTTAACTGCATCCCACAAATTCTGATAGATTGTATTTTAATTTTCATTCAATTCAAAAACTTTCTAATTTTCCTTTTGATTACTTCTATGATTTTGGGGTTACTTAGAAGTGTATTATTTAATTTTAAAATATTTAGGCCAGGCGCGATGGCTCACGCCTGTAATCCTAGCACTCTGGGAGGCCTAGGCGGGTGGATCGCTCAAGGTCAGGAGTTCAAAACCAGCCTGAGCAAGAGTGAGACCCCATCTCTACTAAAAATAGAAATAAATTAATTGGCCAACTAAAATTATATAGAAAAAAATAGCTGGGCATGGTGGCGCATGCCTATAGTTCCAGCTACTTGGGAGGCTGAGGCAGGAGGCTCCCTTGAGCCCAGGAGTTTGAGGTTGCTGTGAGCTAGGCTGATGCCACGGCACTCTACTAGCCTGGGCAACGGAGTGAGACTCTGTCTCAAAATAAAATAAAATAAAATAAAATATTTGGAGGAGTTTTCAATGACCTTTTTGTTATGGCTTCAAATTAAATTTCATTGTGGTCAGAGAATATATTTTTTTAGACAAATTTATTGAAGTATAATTTACGTTCCATGCCATTACACCATTTTAAGTGAACAATTAGATGATTATTAGTAAATATACCAAGTTGTACAGCTACTCACACAAATCAGTTTTAGAAGATTTCCTTCCCCCTATTAAGATCCCTAATTCCCATCCCAAACTACATTTCAAGCATGCCCCTCCCCTCCACAATGCTCACCACATCCCTCAGATGTGGGTCTTCCCCCCCAACCCCCGAATCCCTGGTGGACACCACCACCATTTGAGCACCGTAGTGTTAGTCAGTACCAACTTGATGGCGAGTACATGTGGAGCCCATTCTTCCCGTCTTGTGTCACCTCACTTCGAATAATGGGCTCAAGCTCAATCCAGGATAATATAAGCGGTGCTAGCTCACTGTCGTTTCTTAAAATTGAGTAGTATTCCATTGTAAACATATACCAAATTTCAATAATCCACTCATGAATTGACGGGCACTTGGGTTGTTTCCATGACCTAGCAATAGTGAATTGTGCTGCCATAAACATTCGGTTGCAGATGTCTTTATTATAGAATGTCTTATGCTCTTTTGGGTAGATGCCTAATAATGCTATTGCTGGATCAAATGATATTTCTATTTTTAGCTCTTTGGGGAATCTCCAAATTCTTTTCCACAGAGGTTGCACTAATTTGCAGTCCCACCAGTAGTGTAAGAGTGTTCCTTTTTCTCCGCCAACCTCGCCAAGATTTGTTGTTTTGGGATTTTTTGATAGAGGCCAAAGAAAACATATTTTGTATGGCTTAAATTCTTTTGAATTTCTTGAGACCTCATTTTACAGCTCACAATAAGGCCTGTCTTGGTAAATGTTCTGTGTGCACTTGAGAAGAACACATATTCTGTGGATGTTGGATAGAGGAAGTCATAAATATAAATCAGGTCTAAGTTGGTCAATAGTGCAGTTTATCTACTATATCTTTGCTGTTTTTCTGCCAAGTTATCAATTATTGAGAGGGCTATTGAAATCTGACTGTAATTGTTGATTTGTTTATTTCTAGTTGTAGTTTTATCAGTTTTTGCTTTGTGTATTTTAAGCTCTGTCATTAGGTGCATAAACATTTGGGATTGTTTTGCCTTCTTGATTAATTGATGCCTTTATTGTTATGAAATGACCTTTTAAAAAATCCCTGGTTATATTCTTTGCTTTAAAATCTACTTTTTCTGAATTAATATAGCCACTCTAGCTTACTAGAATTAGCATGTTCCATCCTTTTACTTTAACCTTTTTTGTCTTTAATTTAAAGTGCATTTCTACTGTTCCATATATTGAGAAGGAGGGAATGTTTCCTACCTCATTCTACAAAGTCAGTATCACCCTGATACCAAAGCCAGGAAAGGACACAACAAAAAAATAAAACAATAGACCAATATCCCTCATAAACATAGATACAAAAATTCTCAAGAAAATACTAGCAAACCAAATCTGACAGCACGTTGAAAAGATAATTCACCATAATCGAGTGGGTTTTATTCCAGGGATGAAAGAATGGTTCAATATATGCAAATCAATAAATTTGATTTGTCACATAAACAGAGTTAAAAGAAAACACCATATGATCATCTCAATAAATGCAGGAAAAGCATTTGATAAAATCCAGTACCACTTCATGATAAAAACCCTCAACAAACTAGGCATACAAGGAACATACCACAAAATAATAAAAGTGATATATGAAAAACCCACAGCCAACATCATAGTGAATGGGGAAAAATTGAAGGCACTCCCCCTAAGAACTGGAAGAAGACAAGGATGCCTACTGTTGCCACTTCTATTCAACATACTACTAGAAGTTCTAGCCAGAGTGATCAAGCATGAGAAAGAAATAAAGGGCAGCTTTGAGACTCCCACCCCCCACCCCAGGAGCTGGATGCAACCATATCCTGTGACCTGAAGTGGGAATGGCCTGGTGGGAGGGTGTATCTGGCAGAATAAAAGGGAGCAAACAAGAAACACCTCTGCAAGAAGGAGAAATTTTAAGAAAGAGAGAAAAAACCAAACAGGTAGACAAACATGGATTGGATGAGATTTGGAAGGAGGGGCACATGAACCTACAGGAGATTCACGGGAAGAGGTTGTGGAGCAGAACTGGAAGGAGAAAGGCATTGGCAGGGATTGAGCCCCAAGAGGCTTCAACACCAGCGAGAAATGTAGGTGGAGCAGTTAAATTCCCCTCCCTTGCATTTTGGACTGCTGGTGGGCTCCCAAGCTACTAGAGAGACCTGTCAACACCACCCCAGAGATGGCTGCCATCAGTGAGTGGAGAGCTTCTTGCAGACAAGGCACCAGGCTCCCAGCTCCCTCAGGGTATCTCCTCTCCACAGACCTGATCTAATCAGCAGGTGCCATATTGCTTCATTCTACCCTTTCCTCCCCCTACCCACAGCTACCAAGAGAGACAATTTAGCCACCACCTGAAGGCATCCACAGGGAATGGTACCTCTCTTTTTGGAACCCTGCAGTGGACTGAGGGGTGCTCAGATTGTGAGCTACCTACCTGATGGCCCTTCCTGGTGTGGCTTGCCCAGTGAGTCCAGCAGAGTTGGGTGAAGCCCACAGTGGAGAGACATTGATCTAGCTTGGATACCCTGTGGGTAACTTGGGACCAGCATTCCTCTCCCTGGCATGGTCAGACTTTGATTTCTGGCCGGGGGGACAAGATTGCAGGCCAGATTATGTACACTCAGGTATCAATCACATTGCCTGGGGGCACAAAAGGGATATTTGTGAATTAGACTACTGAGGTGTGTGTGCCTTCAGGGGCAGATCAGAGTGGGTCTTAGCTACAGTGTGCTCAAGGGGCACCCCTCCTCCCACAGGAAGGCCTCGCTCCCAGCTCAGGCCATGATCCTGGGAAGGGACCCTCCTGGCCCACATCACAGTCAAGGGGGAGCTCAGTTGGCTTGAGGTCTTGCCTGATGACAGAGGCCAGGGAAAGACCGAGAAATAGGGGAGGGAGGAAAGGAGTGAGGTCTGCTCCACACTGGGAGACTGCAGGTCTCTGACAGCCCCACCTCTGAGTGAGGCCACTTCAGCCCTTCCTTGGAAGCTTTGCCCAGAGGCAGGGAACAGACCTTTGACCCTAGCTAAAAGCATTTGTGGTGCTAGAGGGCAGACCCACCCAACCACATCCCACCTAGCCTCACTCCCCCACTCGCCCCTGCTCAGGTGGAGAATAAGGACAAACCTGGGAGTCCCAGGGCCCCACCCACCACCTGAGGCACTAGAGTGCCTCTCTATAGGGGCTAGAGCTGGTCAGAGGACCCCAAAATAACATTGCAGCTTGCTCCTCCTAGCAAGTGCCACCTACTGACAGGGAGGTCAATTTGTACACCCTTTTACTGCATTTACTAACTCATCGTATGGTGCTTATGGTCGATTCCCACCCACAAGCACCACCTACTGGCTAAGAGACTAAACTGGGCATGTCATTATCTAAACAAAAATCCAAAGTTAAGAAGCAAAATCTGCTCCAGATGGGAAGGAATCAGTGAAAGAACTCCAGAAGTATGAAGAATCAAACCAAAAAGACACCCCTAAAAGGGAACACCAGCTCTCTAGCAATGGATAGCAACCAAAATCAGAACACTGAAATGACAAAAGAGTTTTGAACATGGATTGTAGAAAACTCAATGAAATGCAAGAGAAAATGGATACCCAACACAAATAAACCACACACATACACACACAAATCCAGGACATGAAAGATAAAATCACTAAAGAAATTGAAATATTAAAGAAAAATCAAACAGAACTTCTGGAAATGAAGAATTTATTCAAGGAATTATAAAACACAGTGGAAAGCCTCAAGAATAGGCTAGATCAAGCAGAAGAAAGAATCTTAGGGATTGAAGATAACACCTTTAAATTAAACAATTGAGTCACAGAGATAGAGAAATAAGAGAAAAGCGCAAAGCCTATAAGAAATGTGGGATTATGTGAAGAGGCCTAACATAAGAATCATAGGATTCCATGAAGGTGACAAAATACACAAGTGTTGGATAAAATATTTGAGGATATAATGGAGGAAAATTTCCCTGGCTTTGCTAAAAATCTAGATATGAAGGTACAAGAAGCTCAAATGACTCCTGGGAGATTAATTACAAACAGGAAGACACCAGGACACATAGTCATCAGACTGGCCAAAATAAACACAAAAGAGGCGGTCCTATGAGCCATAAGGTGAAAGTAGCAGGTAACCTACAAAGAAAAACCCATGAGACTAACTACAGACTTCTCAACTGAGACCTTATAAGCCAGAAGAGACTGGGGCCCCATTCTCAGTCTTCTCAAATGGAATAATGCACAGCCTAGAATTTTTTTATCCTGAAAAACTAAGTTTCTTATATGAAGGAGAAATGAAGACCTTCTCAGACAAGCAAACACTGAAGGAATTCATCAAGACAAGCCTTGCCCTCCAGGAAGTAAGCAGAACAGTGGTACACATGGATCAGCACAGTAGACACTCACCAGTGTAAAATCATCCAAAAGCTAAAGGTCAAAGGCCAGATACCACAATGGCTCAAGAGAGAAAGCAAAGCAACAAAGTTCAACTCAACAGGATGAACAGAATTCTGCCCCACTTATCATTCATTTCAATAAATGTAAATGGCCTGATCTGCCCACTAAAGAGACATAGGCTGCCTGAGTGGATAAATATACACAAGCCAAGTATCTTCTGTCTTCAGGAAACGCATATGACCCACAAGGATGCATTCACAGTCAAGGTGAAGGGATGGAAAACAATATTCCATGGAAATGGAAGCTAAAAGAAAGCTGGCATAACAGTTCTGATTTCAGATGACTTAGTCTTGAAGTCAACAAAAGTAATGAAAGACAAAGATAGCCACTATGCAATGGTGAAGAGTATAATTCAACAAGAAGACATAACAAATATAAATATTTATGTGCCTAACTCAGCTGCACCTAGATTCATAAAGCAGATCCTATTTCATCTAAAAAAAATGATAAACAGCAGCACCATAATAGCTAGGGACTTCAGCACCCCTCTGACAGAACAGGAAAGATCCTCCAAATGAAAAATAAACAAAGAAATAATAGACTTAAGCAGAGTTCTAGAAAAAATGGGCCTGACAGACATTTACAGAATATTCTACCCAAAAAAACACTGAATATAATTTCTTTTTCCTCAGCAGCTCATGGGAAATTATCTAAGATTGACCATATCCTAGGCCACAAAACACGTCTCAACAAATTTTAAAAAGTACAAATTATACCATGCATCTTCTCAGACCACAGTGGGATAAAATTAAAAATCAACTCCGACAGAAACTCTCATCTCTACACAAAGTCATGGAAACCAAATAACCTTCTGCTGAATGATTATTGGGCTAAGGAGGAAAATTAAGATGGAAATCAATCAAAATCTGCAGAACACAGGTAAAGCAGTCCTGAAAGGAAAATTTGTATCCAAAAATACCTACATCAAAAACATAGAAAGATCACAAATCAACAATCTAATGAATCATCTCAAAGAACTGGAAGGTTTTATGAAGCCAACATCACCCTGATGGCAAAGCCAAGAAAAAATTCAACAAAGAAAGAAAACTACAGAACAATACCCCTTATGAATATAGATGCAAAAATTCTCGATGAAATCCTAGAAAACCCAATCAGGTGCCTATCAAAAAAATAATCCATCACGGCCAAGCGGGCTTCATTCCAGAGATGCAATGATGCTTCAACATATGTAAATCTATAAATGTAATTCACCACATAGTCCATATGATCCTCTCAATAGACAAAGAATAAGCCTTCAACAAAATTCAGCACCCTTTTATGATAAGAACACTTAACAAAATAGGCATAGATGGG